>PVIJ01005322.1:0-105201 GCA_004024925.1 Scalopus aquaticus
AGTTCCTTTTTCTCCACATCCTTTCCAGCATTTGTTGTTGCCTGTATTTTTAATGTGTGCCATCCTCTCAGGTGTGAGGTGGTATCTCATTGTGGTTTTGATTTGCATTTCCTTGATTATAAGTGATGTTGAACATTTTTTCATGTACCTGTTGGCCATTTGCTTTTCTTCTTTGGAGAAGTGCCTTTTTAGCTCTTCTGCCCATATTTTGACTGGATTAGTGGCTTTGTTTTTGTTGAGTTGTGTGAGATTGTAGATTTTTGTTATCAGTCCTTTATCGGTTGTATTGTGTGCAAAGATCTTTTCCGAGTTGGTAGGGTGTCTGTTAGTTTTGGTTAATGTCTCTTTTGCTGTACAGAAGCTTTTTATTTTGATGTAATCCCATCTGTTTATCTTGTCCTTCACTTTCTTCGCTTTGGGGTATGTGTCTTTAAAGATTTTGCTGAGATGTATGTCATGTAGAGTTTTGCCTATATTTTCTTCTATAAATTGTATGGTGTCAGGTCTTATGTGCACCCGTATGTTCATTGAGGCACTGTTTACAATATCAAAGGTATGGAAGTAACCCAGATGTCCAAAAACAGATGACTGGATCAAGAAGATGTGGTACATATACACAATGGGATACTATTCAGCCTTTAAAGAAGATAAACACATGCAATTTGCAGCGACATGGATGGAATTAGAGGGAATCATACTCAGCGAAATAAGCCAGAAAGAAAGAGAAAAATATAGAATGGTTTCACTTATAACAGGAATATAGGGAAACTAAATAGGAGATAGACAGTCGGGGGAGGGGGTGGTGAGAGAGGATAAGGGCACAAAATGGAGTAGAAAAGGACAGCAGGGACCACGAAGATGGTTCACGGGTGAATTGGTGGTGGGTTACCCAAGGGGAATACAAAATGTAAAAGATATAAATAACAATACATATATATTTTTAAATTGCCTTGAAAAAGAAATTCAAATTAAGCAAATGCAGAAAAAAAGAATGACTTGAAAATCAATTAATGAACAGACATTAGAAATTTAACATGGACATTTTGAGGAAACTTCACCTCGCCAAAATCTTAATAAACACTCTTCTTAAGTGCACACAAAACATTTCCTAGGATAGATCACATTCTTGGTTACAAAACCAGTATCAACAAATTCATGAAGATTGAAATCATATTATCATCTTTAATCACAATGGTATCAAAGTAGAAATCAATCACAAAAAGAAAGCAGGAAAAGAATATGGAGATTGAACAGCACATTATTGAACAACCACTGGATAAATGAGAAAATCAAAAGAGAAATTAAAAAATATCTACCGATGAATAAAAATGAGAAAACAACCTATTAGAACCTATGAGGCACAACAGAAGTGGTACTAAGAGGAAAGTGTATATCAACTCCAGCCTACATCAAAAAACAAGAAAGAAGTCCTCCCTGGTGGTGCAACAGATTAAGTGCCGCACTTTGAAGCTATCCAGAGCCACTGCAGCATGAGTTCGATCCCCAGCCAGGGAGCTTCCCACATGGTGCAGCAGACCTCTCCTCCCTCTCCCATTGCTCCCCTCAGCAGTGTATTTCACTCACTCTGCCTGTTCTGCTCCCCACTCTGTCTCTGATGAATCCTCTCACCACCCCACACCTCTGGTCTACACCCCAGCTTTAAATCTTTCAAAAAAAAAAAACAAGAAAGAGTTCAAAGTATCAACTTTACTTCTCACCTCAGAATATTAGAAAAAGAAGAAAAATTAAACCAAAATCCAGTAAAAGGAAGAAATAAATATCAAAAAGACAATGCAAAGGATCAATTAAACCTAAAATTGTTTTTTTTTTTGAAAGATTAACAAGGTAGGCAAACCTCTAGCTAGAATAACTGAAATAAAAAAGGGGAAAAATCTAATAAGTAATATCAGAAATTAAAGAGGAGAAATTACAGAAGACATTTCAGAAATACAGATCAAACATGTTCAGGGTAGCAAAACAAAAGAAAATTGTTGTACCGCTGCAGTAAACCTGGTAGCTACCACCTGCCATTTTCACAAATTTTGTATATAGAAAGATAGAATTATATATTTTGGCTTGAACATTTCATTTTTTTTTCAAATTTAATAAATTTGCCACTTTTTTATATAATTATATAATTTGGGGAGTACAAATTCTACATGTGTACATAACTTCACTCAGCCTCCACCAGAGTTTCAGTGACAATACACTGTAATCTTCCCTTCCTTACCTCCCATTCCTCCCCACCCCCATTTTCTTCTGTTAGCCCATATATTTTTACAGTGTCTAAGAATTATTTTTGCTATACTTTATCAGTTTATCTTTTTGGTTATTTATATTTCACAAGTGAGTGAAACAATCAGTATCTATATTTCACTTTCTGGCTTTTTCACTTAACATAGTCACCTCAAAGTCCAGATTTTTTGCCCAAAGGTAATATCTTTTTAAATAGCTGGGTGGTATCCCATTGAGAATATATTCAACAACTATTTCCATTACCTCAACAACTTCTGTTACGTGCAAACAAATTACCCAGAAAATATAGTTTGTTTCTAACAACATACTGAGAAACACAGGTCATTTACACACATAAGTATTTTATTCAAGATCATGCTATATAAACTATTATTATTTTGACATGCCTATACATTATAGAGCCAATAAACTATATGACCAATACCTTTCTCACTTTTAAAAGTAGATGCCTAGTATTCTATGCATAAATATATCAGGATTTTTTATTGAATTAGTAATTTAGAAGACCAACTTCAGTGAGCTATTGTCCCAAAATAAAATTTAAAATATTTAAAAAATGAAAATTTGTAAATAAACCTAAACGACATGGAAATTAAGCTCATAAATTATAATATGTAACTTCAATATTCATTAAGGTATAAAACAGAGAAAGTGAAGAGAAACACTCAAAGAAATATTGAAATAGATCTTCACAAGGTAGAAGAAACACATACTTTGATATCACTACTACTCAGTGTTAAATGATTTTTTTTGAAACACCCTAAAATGTATATTTTTGAGTATGTGAGTGTGGATGTTTGTGTGTGCAATATAGGTATTTTTTTTAACTTTACTTTCATTGAAATTTCACATAGGTAGATATATGGACAAATTTTAAACTTGATGAATTTTCATAGTAACTGCTACCATTTAACTGTCAAGTCAGGAAATAATTATTAACCAGAAACTCTTATCTTGTTTTATGTTCAATCAGTATTCCCTCCCTTTTCTCCAAAGGCAATTATTCTGTGGGTTTTGCCTAGATACTGAACTTTATTTAATTGAAATCTTCAATAGGTATTTTACTTGCCAGTACTCAGCATATTTTTGTACTATTCATCTATATTGTTTTCAAAGCAGTAATGCATACTTTTCCATTTTCTACAATATTCCATGTGCAAATGATCACAATTCATTTATCCCTTTTTCTCATGGTGAGTTAGTTTCAGTTTTGGGTTATTACAAGTTTGATGCTTTAAATATTCTTTCCTTTTATAAAAAAAGTAAAAATATGTTTAGATTTATAACTGGATAGGGGAAGGTTGTTTGTAAGGTACACATGTGTTGAACTTTAAATTAACAGCTAAGAAGGTTTCCAAATGGTTGTGCTAAATTTATGTTCTTACAGGCAGTGTGTTAGTGTTCCAATTTCTCCATATTCTTGCCATTTTTTGGCATAGTCTCTCTTTTTTCGTTTTTCATTATCCAGTCATAGCTCTTTTAAAAAATTAATATAATTTTAAACACTGTGGAAAGTACAATATAAAGAATTATTTCCTTGAATTATTTCAGAGCAAATTACTTCTGTAAAGCCCAAATTTCCCCTGAATACTGTGGTGTATATTTCTTACTAAAAATTAAAAAAAATGATTTCTCATAAATATCCACAGCAAACTGTTAGCATTAGTTATATTGTCATTAATATATTGTCACTATCTATTCCTCAGATTCCACTCAAATCCCTGGCCTTCTATCCTAAGCTACCACTATATGTCACCCTTTTTGCTCTTACTTTTCCTAGGTAAACCCAATGTAGGTTTACACTTTGCTCACACCATGTAGGTTTATACCTTCTTGGACTGCCACACCATGTCACACCCTCTGTGGCGATGCCCTTCTCATCTTTCCTGGACTCTGACATTCTCTGTGGGCCCACCTCCACTTCTATATGGACACTTTATTTCTCCCATTCCTTGGCTTCAATCCTTGGCAACATGGAGACCTCCTGTACAGACAGTCTCATCATGCTTTGACCCTGAAATTTCACCCTAAACTATCATTTCCCCTTGGACACCTTTTATTTATTACCCCCTCTTGCTGAATTTCCTTTCTGTGATACTGCCATAGATGTACATACACATGCTCTCCTCCCACAAATCCTGAAGATTTAGAAAAAGCTAGACAACATCTGAATGCTCTCCTCACCCTATCTGGGTTCTGACCCCCATGTGGGGTTTTTCATATGCCCCGAATCCCTTACCAGCTCAGACTTCAACCCACACAAAGCAGTCATATAGACACCACGCACATCTTAGTCTGTCCAACCTAGTGATTTTAGGATGGAATTGTGCAAGAAGAGAAGAAGTAAGGGAAGGGAAAGAAAAATCAGGCAAAAGAAGACACAAGGAAGAGGAAGAAGAGAATTTAGGAAGTACCCAGTAGAAACACTTAAACGAACTAGAAGATGGTAGGAGAAAAGAATTGAGGAAGCATTACAGGTAAAGAACCCAGGATTCCAAGCTGCTCCCTGAGTCCAGGTGTATAGTTGTTTAGAATCTGAGCACCACAATGTAATGTTAGTGATTCTCTAATCACTCCCTTTTACAGATTACAAAACAGAAGTCTAGCAATCTGTAAGTTGAACTGAATTGCAGAAGCTCTTGCAGCAAGTCAGTGGCAGTGCTGATTAAATTAGAATCTGAGCCCACTAGCTCTGAGCCATGAGATGCTCCTGCACAAGCGTGCTTCTAAATTCACATGAGCCCTGCTACAGGAGAGGGGAGGCCAGCAATAGATGGCAGGGAAGGTCTAAAGCTGCATGACTGACACCTCTGTGTACAGGGTAGTTGGTTCAGCTTGCAGCCCTGGCTGTGCAGGCTGCAACGGCTCTACCCAGAGGGGACCAAGGAAAGAGATGGTCCATAGAGTTTGGCTTGAGCACAGACTGCAAGGGAAAAGCCCTGTGATTTCTAATGAGAAAAGAAAATCTGATGTAAGAAGCACTCTAACAATTGTTAGGCTTGTAAACGATAAAGCAGGTATATCTAAACCTATGTTGTTAGCTTGGAAAATTACAGGATAATGAACAAGATGACTTTGGAACCTTGTGTCTGAAATAAGGAGAGACATATTTTGAGGTATAGCACACAATGAACACATATCTACCATCTGGTAAGGAAACAGACAAAAGTCACAACAGGTCTTTAAAAAAAAAAAACAAAACCAGTCCATATGGAGTTAAGGAAGAGAAGGTAGATCATTTCTCAACTCACTGCGTTTACAGTTACTTTAAAGCTGATTAAACTGGACAAAGGTATCATGTCATGTGTATGTGCCTGTGGCAGTAGTTTTCTCTTTTCCTTTATCTGTCACAAGGGACTAACAGAGTGAAATTCTCTCCATTCAGTTAGTTTTACATCCCCCAATTTCCACATTTGTAATTATAACTCAGAAAACTTCTTTGCTTTGACAAAGATTTCCTTATATTTAAACAGATAACTTTTCCCAAGTGTCCACTAGTTCATCCAGTAAGCAATTTCTTCGTCACACACCAGAGGTCAGTATTGGCTTATTAATTTACATGAGCTATTAATTTTTATTTTCCCAGTTAATAAAAATGAGAACCCAAATACTAAGGATCATTGCTATACTGGAGCTTTGGTATTAATCCCTAGGCAAGCATCATCAGGGTGGATATGAAGTAGAATAAGAAAAAAAAAAAACAATAGGAAAAGTCATAACAACAAAAGTGGCTTTCGTTCCTTAGGAAAACATTCAAAACTCATTGTTGGCATATTAATCAAGTGGCTTTTACATGATAGTTACTATTTTGTGTGAAAAACAATCAGATGGGGCAGTATTAACTTACATGGTGCAACTGACATGAAAAGAAAACTCTAAGTTTAGACCCCAGGACATAAGAATCTTATTTAACTCTCGATACCTACCATGGTATATCACTTTTAGATAGCAGAAGGTTAGATGATTTATACAAATAAGACAGAGGTCTAGCAGTATAATGATTGTGATCACCTGGAGAAGTTTAAAGACTTAATGGAAAGAAGAAAACACTAAGTTCAGATCTGATAGCTGTCTACTGATACATTAATGGCTTTCCACAGGAAAAGAAAATAGATTGGTTTTGTGTTGCTCCAGTCAGAATTTTCTAAAAACTATAGCTGTTCCAACCATTTTTGCCTGAGGTGCCACAGAAACAGTTCCAGCATTGAGTATTAGAATAAACTAGATGAATGCCCAGATTTTGTACTTTGAAGGTTACATGAGTGTGTGTGATGTAAGAGTAAACATTTCCATCGATTCCACCAAAACCTAAGCTTCTTTCAAAGCATATATATTCTAAAAGACGCCTGCCTCAAAAAATACCCCCTGAAAACTTCCGAACACATCAGAACTCATTGTAAGCACCTTTAATATTTTAACCATATATTAGCTTTAGTCATCTTTGAGACACATTGTACATTTTGTATTATTCAGCTTTGTTTTTAAATGTCTTATCTACTAAATATATTCCTCCTTTAGGAATACATGTTATTTTAACCTTTATAATACTTCATACAATACAATTGAGTTAGTAGATACTCAGATAGTATTTGTGGAATGAATAGATTTCTTTATCTATAAAGTAATGAATAAAAACACCCACTTTCTCTGCCTCCCTGAGTTGTTTTGAAGATCAAATGATATAATATGTCTGAAAGCACTTTGAAAAGTATAAAGTGTTACTCAAATGTAAGGCATTATTATTTCAGAGGGAGTTCTCTCAGTTATAAGCTTCCATGTCAATTTGAACATAATGGCAACTAAGGAACATTTTTAAAATCTTAATCTGAAAAGGAACTTGTCCCTTCTGGGCACAAATTATAAGATTCCTGAAAAAAATGTGCATTTTTTTGTTTGTTTCTAAATAGCATAATGAGTCATGATCTTTCAGAGAAAATGTTGCTCTGATAGAAGTAATTCACAATGTAGAAAATTGCCCTTGTGTACTTTCAGAAAGGCATCACAAACAAATGAACTATTTTGTCTTCTCAAGCAAAGGGACTTACTGGGCATGGGTGGCAGCTGTTCAAGTCCATCTGGTCAAGAATTCACTAAGATCATAATGTGAAATTAGTTCAAATGCAGATTTGCACAACAGCCTGCAAATGTGCCGCCAGAGACTGACTGGCTTCTCAGGCCAATAATCTGCATTTTTTTAAAGTCTCTAAATATGGGCTTATGGAATAACTTATATAGCTTTATGGAACTAATGATGGCACACCGGGATAGTCATACATAACTCAGGCCTTACTTGTTCTGTCAGCCTGGGAGCATTAGTTTATAATCAGCACTGATCACACTACAACTTTATAAATAGTTCTTTTTTTTCAAACTATTAACCTTTTATTAAAAAGGATAGCCATTGAAGACTATATATTAAGTCCTAGGCATATCAAAATAATATATCAATATATTTAAATAAATAACTAATTACAAAAATACATCTCTCTGATTCCTGTCTCGATAGAGTGCATTAAAACTTTATACCTTTTTTTTAATTGAGGCAAATTTGGTTTACAACCAAATTTTGTTTGTGTTTCAGAGATATAGGATCTCCCCATTCCAGTGTTGTTACTATGCCAAATCCACTACCTGAGACCCAGTAGTCCACCACCACAGTCTGTTGTGTTCCCTCCTCCCTATAGTCTCCCTGCCACCTCTCCATCCTCCCTCTCTCAGCCTCAGTTCTATGCTCAGATTTCTAGGGTTTGTTATTGGTTTGGTTTTATCTGACCCTGTGATTTGTTTCTTTATATTCCACATATAAGTGACACCATGGTATTTGTCTTTCTTCTTCTGACATTTTGCTTAGCATAATCCATTCCAGTTCTATCCTAAAATAGCAAAAGTTTATCTTTTTAAATAGCTGAGTAATATTCCGTTGTGTATATATACCATAATTTCTTGATACACTCATTTGTTTTGGGGTATTTGGGTTGTTTCCATAGCTTGGCTATTGTAAATAGGGCTGACATAAACACAGGAGTGCATATTTCCCTTCAAATAAGTGTTTTTGTATTCTTTGGGTAGATACCTAGGAGTGGAATTGCTGAGTCATATGATACATACATTTTTATTATTTTGAGAAACCTTCAACTGTTTTCCAAAGGGGCTGGGTCAGTTTACATTTCCACCAACACTATCCTTTTTATCCACATCCATGCCAATATTTGTTTCTGATCTTTTTGATATGGTCCATCCGAACAGTTGTGACATGGTATCTCACTATGGTTTTTATTTGCATTTTCCTTTTCTGTTCATTTTTTGATTGTGTGACTTGTATTCTTTTTGTTGATTTGTATGAGTTATTTGTAGATCTTGGTTATCAGGCCTTTGTCTGATGTATGGTGTGAAAATATTTTCTCCCATTCAGTAGGGTATCTTTTTGTTTTAAAGGCAATTTCTTTTGCTGTGTAGAAGCTTTTTGGATTGATGTAGTCCCGATTGTTTATATATTTTTTCTTTTTTATCTTTTTTTTTTTTTTTGCTTTTGGAAATGAACCCAGTCATCTCAGAAACCAATATTGTGGAGTTTTTTGTCAATGCTTTCTTCTATGTATTTTATGGCTTCAGGTCTCATATCCAAGTCCTTTACCTGTTTTGAGTTGCTTTTCTGTGTAGAGAGTAAGATGGTGGTCTAGTTTCATTTTTTTTGCATGAGGTTGCCCAGTTTTCCCAAGATCATTTATTGAAGAGGCTTCTTTCCTTGCTCTAGTTTATATTATTGGCTTCTTTGTTATAGATTAATACACCATATAGGTGTGGGTTTATTTCTGAGCTCTTCCACTCCCTTGATATATGTGTTTGTTTTTGTTCTGTACCACAGCACATTGTTTTGATTATTATAGTTTTGTAGTATAATTTGAAGTCTGGGAGTGTGATGTTGCCATTCTTCCTCTTTATTTGTCAAGACTGTTTTGGCTATTCTGTGTCTTTTGTGGTTCCAATAATATCTGCTCTATTTCACTGAAGAATTCTATTGAAATTTTGATAGTTACTGCATTGAATCTGCATATTGCTGTGTTTAAAAGACCATTTTGACAATGTTAATTCTTACAATCTATGAGCAGGGAATATTTTTTCATTACTTTATATCTGCTATTTCTTTTACCAATGTCTTATAATTTCAAATAGTTTGTATAGGTCCTTTACTTCCTTTGTTAAAAATACTACTAGGTGTTTAAATTTTTTTTTATGCAACTGTAGATGGCATTGTTTTCTTTATTTCTTCCTGTTCTAGTTCATTGTTTGCATATAGCAAAGCAACTGATTTTTGTGTATTGATTTTGTGACTTGCCACTTTGCTGAAGTGATTTGTTGTTTCAGTTAGCTTTCTAGTGGAGTTTTAGGTTTAGGGATTTTATTATCAAATCAGTTGCAATGAATGTTAGTTTTACTTCTTTCCCAATTTAGATTCCTTTTACATTTTTTTCTCTTGCCTAGTTGCTCTAGTTAGAACAACCATTTCTATGTTGAATAATAATGGTGAAAGTGGGCCTCCCCGGTGGCACAGCGGTTAAGCACTGTGCTGTGGAGCTGTCGGCAGCGGTGACGTGAGTTCGACGCCCAGGCGGGGAGAATCCCACATGGCATGGCAGACCTCTCCTGCCTCGCCCACTGCTCCCCTCAGCAGTGTATTTCTGATCTGCCTGTTCTGCTACCTGCTCTGTCTCTGGTGAACCCTCTCGCCGCCCCACACCTCTGTCCTGTACCCCAGCTTGTATGCATAAATAAAATAAATCTTAAAAAAAATGGTGAAAGTGTTTATCTTTTCCTTTCACCAAATTTTAGTGGAAACACTTTCAGTTTTACAACATTAAGAATCATGTTAGCTCTGAGTTTGTCAGACATGGTTTTATTATTTTGAGGTATGCTTCATCTATCCCAATGTGGGGGCATTTTTTAAAATCATAAATGGATGTTGAATCTCATCAAATACTTTCTCAGCATCTTTTGATATGATTATACTTTTTATCTTTCCTTTTGTTGATATGGTGAATTACACTGATTGATTTTTGGATGCTGAATTATCCTTGTGTCCCTGGAATAAATGCCACTTTGTCATGGTATACAATCCTTTTTGCATTGTTGAATTCAGTTTGCTAAGCTTTTGTTGAGGATTTTAAAATCTATGTTCATTAGCAAAATTATATTTGTGTGTGTGTGTGTTGTCTTTGTTATCCTTTCAATTTTTTTAAGAATAACTTTTCTAGACAAAATATTATGAGCAAATAAGAAACATGATGAAATTTTGCCTTCAAACATCCAAATGCTATTTTAAAACATTAAGACATTAAGACATGAATATTCATTAATAAGAGAAGGAAATATAATTAACTGAAAGTTTATAAAAACTAAGTAAATAGGAAATGAGAACAAGCTAAGTGATAGAACTACATAATCTACCTTAATAGTATAGTTACATAATACCTTAATTTATTTTAACACTTTAATATGATTTTTCTTATTAGATTAAGTGAAGAATGTTGTGAATTAGAGTGTGTATGTTTTATAGTTAAGGAAATGGATATTAAAAGGGATTAAGTGACTGATTTTTGCACTTCCATTGTCTCACAATTACAACTGAAATAAGCACATAGAATTGTTGCTTGTGTCTGGGGCCATTGCTTCAGCTCTATTTGCTATAAAGCTCTAGAGTGCTCTTCATTCACCCCACTGGCTCTGAGTGCTTGCCTCATCTTGCTTGGTCTTCCTACTTTCTCTAAAACATTTATTCAAAATCCTTATGAAACTTCAAGAACATTAATGGATAGGGAAATTATTTCCAGACTTGTTTCAGATTTATTCTCTGTTAGTCTAGGATTGGAAAAGTTAGGGGAGAAGAGTAAAGGGTTAGCAAAGTGAGCATTAAAGTTAAATGTAGAATTAGAGGCATCAAAGCAAATCTACATTTCCCTAGAATGTCTTAAGAATCTTTGGTATTCCATATCAGGTCCAGATAACATTCCATCAGTCAAAAGTTATGCATGGTCTACTTTAACTCAAAGTACAGAATGTTTTAGAAATACTTGGGCAGTCAGTATTAAATTCCAAAGCCCCAGAGACTGTTTGGTTGTCTTTTCATTGACTCAGGACATAGTTAGGGCATCTGGGCAGACATTTCCACCAGAAATACAAATTCTAGACAATTCCACTACTCAGGTACTAATGCTGACTTCCAAAATTTATAGTAGGTTTATCACCACCATCTCCTTTTACCTGTTTCAACAACATTGTAATCAGTTCAGAAAACTTTTATCCCTTTAGGATGGCTAGTTCCAGCCAATCCAGAAGTTTCAAAATAAAAATATACTTAATTCAGAGGTTCTGAAAAGAAAGCAGTGACTGAGAGTAAAACCTCTCTTCGTATAACATCAAGGTCCCAGTTAGATTAACAGAGACTACCTATTTTAACTTATTAGTGTCAGAAGACATAGTCTATGGGAGGTAAAAGGTCAGGGTGACTGACTGTATCTGACTCAAAATTCTCAGAAAGGAACTTTGATTCAGGACTCACATGTTAACAAAATGCCTGGTGTATAGTAGGTTTTAAGCAGATGTTTCTCACCAGGATACCCTTATCAGTGTATTGCAATACATCCACCTACTCTGCTCCCCACTTTGTCTCTGATGATTCCTCTCACTTCGCACACCTCTGGCCTACACCCCAGCTCTTCTATGCAAAAATAAATTTTAAAAAAATCATTCTTTTAGGAATGATAACATGTTGGAATGAAGGATATCAGAGGGAGGGTCCAAGCCAACAGTCCAGGATCAGGAATGGGTGTTCCTTCCTAAAAAGGGTCATGGTAGATAACAAGAGAAGATTTCAGGAACAAAGATCACGTTAAAAGCATGGCCATCAAACTCTGGTGCCTGGAGAACAGGCATTAAGACCTAGAAACAGACATGCATTTAGAACAACTAAGGTACTACATTAGAGCAAAAGTAAAACAAACACAATCAAACCGGCATCCAGGCATACTGGCATGTAAATCTCCTCAGCAATGTTTCAGGATTAATGTTGAGGGTCAAAGCAGTGGTAAAATAGAAGGAGGGCTTTAGATAAACACATCTTGGGAAGGAAGAGAGTTTTAGAGACTAAAACCAAGCTTGAGCTAACATTTGCAACTCTGGATTTGATTTGGGATGTGCATCCCACTAACAAACATCAATTCAATTTCCTGATGTATTCCAGGATGTTTACAAGAGCTAATTTCCTTGAAAATACTTTTTTAAAACATTCATCATAGAAAATTATTTCACTGTGCATACTTTAGAAAAAAGTATATTATTTATAAAAGTTGGTACTGTTGAACTATTATAGAAAGAGGGGAAAAGCCTTCAAGAAGCGCCTTTTTGAGGTACTCCTTACAAATGTATTATTAAAATAATTACTTGACATATTTATATGTACATCTTTAGTTTATTATCTTACCTAATTGTCCAACAAACTAATTCAATGTTGTTTGCGATGCATTAAATGAACAAAAGATAAACTGGGTAATAGAGAGTGCAGAGAACCTAGTGGCCCATGAAATCACTGGATTTGCAAAGTGGTTTTCTGTTCTGTGCTGTGTGCTATCAAAGAACAGAATCTGTTGGCAAAGCACTTTAGTGACAACCAATGGATTAGAATATAGAGACATTAGGAATGCCACATGGGTCAACCCAATGGTCCAGAGGCAACATGAGATTTTTTGGAGATCAAAGGCTGTCTCGTACAGTAGCAATTTATAAGGATGGAATTATTTAATATATCTTCCTAAAATCTCTTAGTGAACTAACACATAACTTTAATCTACCATTTTATATAAACTTCTAGATTTTTTTTCAGCAGTCCTTTATGTTACAATCTCTATAAATAGAATGTCACACAGGTGAAAAGTGACATTTCTCGTCTTTTACTAGCTGATGTCTAAACATCCTCACATTTCCTAAAACCTTAAATTATTACTGATATGTCAAATTGTCCCCAACTCATTTTGCTTTGTAGCGTGCAATCTAAATATGTGGCTCCCAGATCATAAGTATCATCTGAAAAATTGTTAGAAATGCAAATTTTCAAGGCCTAACCTAGGTTTACTGCATCAGATAATGTAAGGTGGGGCCCAGCAAGATGTATTTATTTTAGCAAATCCTCCTGATGACTCTGAGGTATGTAAGCTTATCCATCCCTCTCTGGAGAAAACATATCATTGCATTTACTCTGTAATTTGATCATTTTAGTAATTTTTGATTAGTCTAATGTTTCAGTTGCTAGCAAAAACCATGTAGAATTTGATACAGTGAGATACAAGAGACAATATTGGCAGTGAAATCAACAACTATAAGGCAGTTTGGGGTGAGTTAGTCAGGGGAAGGCATTACACCTCAAAACCCAGTGAGCATCACATTTTTAAAGCACAGACCCAAAGCTATTGATTTCCAATGATGATCCTAAGTCACAGGGAGATAATTGAATCACATTCCTTACATCCAAATTCCTCTGGCCAAAAAATAAATTATTAAGGCATTTTTGGGGACATATTCATCAAAATAAAAATGTGTTTCAAAAGTAATGGGATAATTTGAGATATATATGGAATATTTACTTACTTGAATGCTTGAAGTTGCTAGAAATATGTATCCTTATATTACTCTATTTGTCCTCTTTGAAATATAAGACAATGTTGCCTATTAGTTTTGTTTGTTTTTTTTTAATTTGTTATTGTGGAAAAATACATAACATAAATTTACCAATTCAAGCAATTTAAAGTGCACAGTTCAGTAGTATTTCATGCATTTGTAATGTTGTGCAACCATCACCACTGTCCATCTCCATATTTCTTTTCATCTTCTAAAACTGAAATTGTGTACCCATTAAACTGTAATTCCCCATTCCTCAATCCTGGCAACCACCATTCTCCTTTCTGTCTCCATAATTCACATTACTCTAAGTAGATTTATACAGTATCGATCTTTTTGTGAATGATTTATTTTTCTTAACATGTCTTCAATGTTTGCCCACGCCATAGGATATTGCAGAATTTCCTTTTTATGGCTGAATAATAGTCCCAATGTATGTACACACCACATTTTGAACAACCATTCATCCATCAGTGGATACTTAGGATGCTTCTGTGTTTAAGCTATTGTGAATAATGCTGCTATAATCAAAGGTTTAAAGGTATCTTCTCAAAACCCTGCTTTCATTTCTTTTGTGTACATACCCAGAAGTGGAACTGCTGCATCATATACTAATTCTGTTTTAAATTTGTTGAAGAACTGATATACTGTTTTCCACAGTATGTCCATTTTACATTCCCCCCAAGTGTACATAAGGATTCCAATTCATTCACATACTCACCAATAGGTATTGTAGTCTTTTATATATATATATATATATATATATATATATATATATATATATATATAAGACTTTCACCTATTTGGTTAGGTTAATTCCTAAGAACTTTGTTATTTTCTTGGTGACACTGTAAATAAAACTGTATTTTTAATTTCCTTTACAGATTATTTATTGCTAAGATATAGACATGGAGTGATTTTTGTGTATAAATTTTATATACTGCTATTTTGCTGAATTTATTTATTAATTTTAATATTTTTGGTAGTATATTACACAGAAATGACTTCACTATTTCTTACCAAATTAGACGTCTTCCATATCTTTTTCTTGTGTAATTGCTCTAAGACTTCTACTACTATATTGAATAAAAGTGGTGAAACAGGTATCTTTTTTTTTAAAGGTAGGATGGATCCCAGAAGGAACCATAATTCTTTTTTTTTTTTTAAGATTTATTTATTTATGCATACAAGCTGAGGTACAGGCCAGAGGTGTGGGGCGGCAAGAGGGTTCACCAGAGACAGAGTGGGGAGCAGAACAGGCAGATCGACAGAAATACACTGCCGAGGGGAGCAGCGGGCGAGGCAGGAGAAGTCTGCTGTGCCATGTGGGAATCTCCCTGGCAGGGCGTCGAACTCGCGACACCGCTGCCGACAGCTCCACAACGCAGCTGCACAACGCAGCGCCTAACCGCTGCGCCACCAGGGAGGCCCTGAAACAGGCATCTTGGCCTCTTTCATTAGTCTTTCACCACTGAATATAACGTTCATTATAAGTTTTTCATATATAGTATTTATTATATTGAGACACTTTCCTTCTAGTCATGTTTATTTTTCAGTACTTTCATTATTAGAGGATGTTGAATTACAATTTCACGAAATGCTTTTTTAGTAGTAGTTGAACTGTGATACATTTTTTTTCTCTTCAACCTCTTAATAAAATACATTACACTGATTGATTTTAATATTTTGAACCACCCTTGAATTCAAAAATAATACCATAATGCCACTTGGTCATGGTGTGTATGCTTTTATATGCTGTTGAATAATTCATTTTGCCAAAATTTTGTTGAGGAATGCTACGTCAATACTCATAAGGGGTACTAGTCTGTAGTTTTCTTGTAGGACTCTTTTTTTTTTTTTTTTGGTCTGGCTTTGGTTTTGGGGTAATATTTCCCTTATAGAATGAGTTAAGAAATATTTCCTCTCTTCAATTTTTTTTCTGGAAAAGCCTGACAAGTCTTATTAGTTCTTCTAACTCACCAGCAAAGTCATTTACCAAATCAATCTTTCTGTTAGTTATAGGTATATTCAGATTTACTATATCTTCAAGATTTAATCTTAGTAAGTTTTATATTTGTAGAAATTTGCCCATTTCTTCTAGGTTATCCAATTTGTTGTACTTTTATTCATAGTGTTCTTGTTTTATTTTTGTAAGCTCAGAAGCAAATTCCTGCTTTTATTTATGATTTTAGCAATTTGAATTTTTTTTTTCAGTCCACTTAGCTTAAGGTTTCAATTTCATTGATCTCTCTAAAGAACTAACTTTTGAATTCACTGATTTCTCATATTGTTTTTCAATTCTCTATTTCATTTATCTCTGCTCTAATCTTTCATTATGTCCTTCTTTCTTTTAGCTTCAGGATATTTTTTTTTCTTTTTTCCTAATTCCTAAAAGTTGTAAAATTAGGTTGTTGATTTCTTTCTTATTTTTTTAATGTAAACATTTACAGCTATCAATTTTCCTGTAAGCTCCACTTTAATTGTGTCCCATAAATTCTGGTTACTAGCAGGATAGAAAATCTTCTCCAACTCTTTCACTTTCAATCTATTTGTATCTTTTGCCCTAGATTAAGTCTCTTGTAAACAGCATATATAGTTGGATCATGTGTTTTTATCAACTCTGCTAACCACTCCCTTTTGATTGAAGAGTTTAATCTACTTATAATTATTTACTGAGAAGTAGGAATTTGCTTCTGTAATTTTGCTATTTCCTGTATGTCTCAGATACTTTTGCCTTAATTTACTGTCTTGTTTTATGTTTGTTTTTTTTTTTTTGTAGTGAAATGTTTAAGTTCCTGTCTCATTTCATTTTCTGTACACTATACAGTTATTTTCTTTGTGGTTATCATGGGGATTCCATTTAAAACCATAAAGTTGTAATGCTATCATTTGAATATGTACCATTCTAACTTCAAAAATTTACACAATCTCTGTTCCTTTACAGTTTTGTCCGCACTCCGTTTCTTGATGTCCTAATTATATCATTATGCACTGTGTGCCCACTAACATAAGGTAGTAATTATTTTATATTTATTAGTCTCTTAAATCACGTAGAAAACAAAATTTGAGTTACAAACAAAAGTTACACAATAATACTAACTTTTAGACTAATTTTTTTAAATATATAAGTCTCCTAAATCATGCAGAAAACAGTAAGTCCAATTATAAACTAATTTTACAATAACACTAGCTTTTACACTTGCCTATGTCTTTACCATTATTGAGATCTTTATTTCTCAATAACATTTTGAGCTATCTAGTGTCATGCTGTAACATTCCCTGAACTTTTCTTTCAGAGCAGATCTGATGATAATAAACTCCTCTTGACTAACATTTTTGTTTTTATTTTCTTTTAGCGCTTTCAATAAATTGACCCACTACTTTGTGGCTTTCAAAGTTTTTAATAAAAAATATGCTGATAATACTACTGAAGATCCCTTCAATAGTGTGTGAAAATTTACCTCTTTTGTTGCTTTTAAGATTTCCAAACTAATAATAAACTCTTAGCATATTACTGAAAAACTGACACAACCAGAGTGGTGTGGAAGTAGGGGAGAGAAGGAGCCCAATGGAAACATGGCGGAGGATTGTTGAGGCACTGGTGGTGGACAGGGTGTGAAAAGTTTACATGTGTAGAGGTTTGAACCTATAACCCCTGGAACAGATACAAAGATGTAAACCTACTTCCTCTCAATAAATATAATTTTGGGGGCAGAAAGATTTGTTCTTTATCAATTGTCCATCAATTGATTATAATCTGTCTCTGTGTAGGTCTCTTTGAGTTCATTTTATTGAGAATTCACTGAGTTTCTTGGATTCTACGTTGATTTTTTTCATCAAATTTGAGAAGTTGTCAGCCATTATTTGTTCAAATATTATCTCTGCCCCCTTTTCTTTCTCTTCTGCTTTAAACCTCCCATAGTGCACATATTGTTCTGCTTGCTGGTCTTCCACAGGTCATTTAGTGTCTGTTTGCTTATCTTTAAACTTTTTTCTTTCAGTTCCTTAAACTCAGGAATTTCCAACTCTTAGTTTCAAGCTCACAGATTCTTTCTTCTACCTGCTTGAATTTGCTTTTGAATCTCACCAGTGAATTTTTCACCTCAGTTATTATATTTTTTAACAACAAATTTTCCTTTTTTTTTTTTTAGGATTTCTCTCTTTTCATTGATATTTTCATTTTGTACATAAATCATTTTCCTGATGTTCTCCACATCTCCATTTTCATAACTTTCTCCACATTTTCCATGTTCTTTGAGAATCTTTAAGATAGTTATTTTAAAGTCATTGCCTACTGTAATTGCCATATGTCTTTTTGCACCATACTTTCCTATTTATTAATATTTGTCTGCCTTAATTTTTTTTTCTTTTTTGCTGGAGTGAATATTTGTACCTAATCAAGTAACTTTGGAAATCATATTTTCCCCTTTAAGGGTTTGTTATTTTTATGTTACTATTGTTATCTCTGTTTACTTTTTAATTTTTTGTAGTCTGTCTGTCTGCTGACGGCCAACCTGAGTATAAACTTAAGATCTTTTTGAGTCTTCCACTTGGTATGTATGGTTAGTTTCTAATTTTCCCAGTACATGCAGTTATTTTCAAAAGTCCTAGTCATTAATGCCTGACTCTCAAACGAGGGAAAATAGAGAAGTGAAGGGAGTACCAATCTTTTGAATGCCCTGAAAGATATGTCAGCTGGAGATGGCAGAGCTTGCAACATGAATATTTGGCTGCTTACCTACTTGTCCTTACTTCAATCATCAGAGGTAGTAATCAGTGGTCAGAGTCAGAGATGTCTAACATTTGGGAGATAGAGTCCTTTTTGTTTACCCTGACTTTTAACACCATGTGCAAGCTGTTTCAGTATCATTATGCACAACTTCCTGCCATATGGCAATGGGAGGGGTTAGGTAGCTACTACCATGCTAAAAGCCAAAACTTGAGCCTCCCTGGTGGTGCAAAGGGTTAAGTCTCAGCACTATGAAGTTATCGGCAGCCACTGCAGCAGGAGAGTTCATCCTGGCCAGGGAGTTTCCCACAGGGGCGCTCCTGCTTCGTCCTCAGCAGTGTATTTCAGTCAATTTGTCTGCTCCTCTCCCCACTCTGTCTCTGGTGAATCCTCTCACCTCCTCCCCCCAGTCCACACCTCTGGCCTACACCCCAGCTCTTGCATGCATAAATAAATCTTTAAAAAAATAAAAGTCAAAAACTGACCATAATTAATTACATTTAAGGATGTATGTTTTCCCCTGAAAATTGCAGTCCTTCAAAAGATTCCAGAGTTTCAAAATTGTTACATCAGATAGATTTCTATGTTCTCTAGATGGGAAGGCAAATTCCTGGTACTTTCTACCCTGCTATTTTCCTATTTATTAGCATAGGACAAGACTGATGAAGTTGATAATTTATAACAAATTTCACAATGAAACTATTTTATGTGTTTGCCCAACATGGTAGCAAATTTTACAAATGAAACCTTTTATTTGTTTAACTTTAATTTCAAACTTTACAATCTAGTTTATTTATTTTATTTTTATTTATTTTGAATTGTACCCCGCCCTTGTACCAGGAGAAGTCTGATTTTGTGTTCATTAAAGGTTTGTTAAAAGAGGAACTGAGTACTTCAACTCCAGCAGTCTTGCTGACCAGTACAGCATCCAAATCATTGACTAGGTGCATCACAGATTGGCACAGTGGCAGAAAGACTATGTCCCTGTGTCCATATGCTTTCAGAACCAGATTATTCAATCAGTCAAGTAAGGAGCTTGGTGCAAAACATTGTTAAATTCAGCAGGGGTTAGAAAGTTGTAATTTTCTCATATTCCTTGTCACCGACTGTCTGATATGTTTTTATCTACTTAGTTCTTTTCTAGATTTCAAATAGGATTTCTAAAAATAAATCTGAACCAGTTCCATCATCAAGTTGTTCATATTCTTTACATTTCTGTCTTTACTAATTATATGCTTGTCTTTGAGTATGAAGATGATACCTCTGATCTAGTATTCATAATGCACGTACTTTGAGTGATTGTATTTTACAGAGGAGTGTGTATATTTGATCCCGACTTTTTTTTTCCAGTTTTCATGTAACCATGTACAAGACTGTCACATCATGTGGCTCACACCTTTTACCAAAAACAGGACTGATTCATCAAACTAATTGTGAATTCAATACAGCCCCTTCCTTTGTCTCATTAGCAACAGGAACCAGCAAAAGAGAGTAGTTGCCTATCATCCATCTAAAGAGATACTGAAATTTACCCAAAGGACAAAAATGAACACTATACACTACCATAAATCTGCTGCTATGGATACTTGGATGATAAAAGATAAAATTGACAAGCCTGGGAGCTTTGCGATGATCAGATTGTCAGGAAGGATTAACAGTCTGTCTGACAATAAGAGAACAGGAGAAAAGAATGTCCTGGTAATACATGAATTTATAATACTGTGGGGCATGTTTGGAAGACAGGTCAACCTAAGGGCACAGAAACAAAGGGAAGTAATCTGAGAAATCTAGAGGCACCAGATTTAAGATCCAAGTGTAACTCAGTATTATTCTCACAGACACTTTAAATGAAAAATTTGATTATATCATTATAAATAGTACTGATTCACTGTTAAAACAGAATACAAAGTCCCTTAAGTTAATGCAGCAATATATCCTGGTTCTGTATCACACTGATAGTTCACATGTAAATAATAACAGTGTTTCTTTTAACTCACAAAGCATTCTGCTATCTTTGTGTGAGTGCATGTGTGTGTGCACGAGCATTTGCACACATTTGTGTACATGTCTATATGTATATAGCTTTTGATTTCATTCTTCTTAGTTTTGCAAACATAGAATGACTACATATGTGATTCTGTTATCTTCTTTTCATTGAGTTTGTATCTTAAATTTTGCTTTTCCTCCAAAATAACCTTTTTTTAAATTAGGGCCTCCCTGGTGGCCCAACGGGCTAAGGGCAGCTCTATGAAGCTATCCAGAGCATATACTTCAAATAGTGATTTAATCCTCTACCAAGCCATTTGTATTAATTCAAATTTTGTATAACTGCAAATAATTTTGCCCCACATATTTTTCACCATAACTATGCACATGCTTTAGTATTTATATAGGATAATTTTTTGGAAATGATATTATTGGATCAAAGAACATTGACATTAAAATCATAATTAATATTCCCAAGCACAGTACATTTTTGAGTCTTCAATTTAATGTTCAAGTGTTTTTTTTTAAAATGTTTCCCCTTTAAACTACAGAGTTTCAATACTTTAAGTCCACGGAGATTTCAATGAGAAGGAGCACAACATAAAATATATTGTTTTGTTATTTATTTTTGCAAAAAAAAAAAAACAAAAGCACTGTTCTTTGAAGGGAAGAACTGGTCAAACAAGTACTACACAGACATACTGTCTACCGTCACTGAAGCCTAACACCCTCTGGGAGCCTGGAGCCATCCACTGGTCCATTGTCAAAAAGTCCCCCTAATTCCCCTATTGATAAAATGTATCAGACCAACTGTCTTTCCTTATACGTAAAACTAGGCAACTAATCTTGCATTGCTCTTTTCCCTATCTTCCCTCTATTCACCCCTCTTTCTTTCTGCCCCCAACTCTTTCGTACATTATCAGATTATACCAACAAAATGGTAAACACAAACCTTGAAGAAGACATAGATGACTCAGAAAGAGTTCTTGCCCTTGAAAAGTCCACAGTTTAGGCAGGGAGGCAGACCTGTAAACAAAGAGTTAGCCTGATGAGTGTCATAATTACTTACCTAATATCATTAGCAAGATAAAACTGCGCAACTATTTTTTTCTAGGAGAAATTAGGGCAGCTTCACAGATAAGATGGTACTTGTGATATGTTTAGAAAGGCATTGCTTCTGAGGGAGGAAGACAGTAACTGAGGCAGCTGAACAGATGGCCCTTGGGCTCTGACTGCATCATATACACACTGTATTGTGAAGGGCAGTTGGTCTCTAACCTGCTTAATGCAGACAGCAGTAATCATGTTGTAATGCAGTGGTTTTTACTAGTACCCTAATATATCATAGCTAGCTAAGGAAGGAAAATCAACTCTGAAACAATGTGTCTAGCTTCTGCTAGTTCCCTACCTTTGTGGAAAATATCTCAGAGTTTTGGTTTCCTCTATTTAAGAGAAGCATAGTTTGTTTTGTCTGCAATGTTTTTTACTCACTTTATTACACTACAAACATTTCACTTTTTTTATATTACCTTTTGACCCTTTTGAGATGTGTGTGTGTGTGTAATCTACCCCATTATTTTTTTACATTCATAACTATTTCTTCAAAAATTGAATCAAGTGCTTCAAACACCATTTTTTTGCACACTAATCTTTACCCTGGCTTATCCTTGGAGGTCAATGTTTGGCCAATACACAGGTACCCATCCTGCTGGCCAGGAAGGAAGATGTATGAGGAGGCTCAAACCAGGTAGATGCATAATTCTAAACATCACTGGAGTATTCTAATCACAACCACCAGACCATTTGCTATGTCTGGAATGAAGTCTCTCAGGCATGTCAGGAGTGTTTGCATTTTCCTCTAAGTAATTGAAAACATGTTTCTCAAAGTTTGGCTATGTTACAAGAAGCTTAGATTTCATATTATATTACACTATACAATTTGGTATTTAATCATCTTACCTTTAAGCTAGAGATAATCTGGTTTTATTAATATGGACAGGTTTTATTATGCTATGGTAACAAATCCTCAAATCTCAGTGACTTTAAAGCAGCATCATTTGTTTATTTCTAGATCATATTACATGGCCATTGCATATCTATGGAGGCTTTGCTCTGTGTTATTCTTTTTCTTGTTCTACCATCTGTAGCATCTCCAAATATGGCAGTAGGGAAAGAAGGTTCAAGAACATCTTAAGTGCTGTCCCAAGATGGCACACATCATATCCGGTTATAATCCACTGCTTAGAAATATTTATGTAACCATGTCTAATTCAAGGGAATTCCTGGAAGAAAAGTGTCAGGAAGGATGCCTGCAGGCCTTAGTTGGGGTCTAACCCCAGTGGGTAGAGTGTGAGGTTTCCCAGGAAGGCAAGCAGCACTGCTAGAAGCTGCAGATTTTACTGTATGACTTTGGGTAAGTGCAGTCCTGATGGAGTGGCATGAGGAGAATAGGCTAAGATGTGCGGAGTGCCAGGGGCAGCTAAGATAATCGAGGAATCAGGTCAGAGGGGCTATAGTACTGGCTACTCTCCCCAGAAGGAGCCCTATCTAGGGGAGTGGAGTTAGGAAAGAATGGAAGATCTAGGGGAATTTAGGGAAGGGGCAGATAGGGTATGCTGCAAATCTAAAGACCAATGATCCAGGTAGAGTTGTTGGCTCCTGATGCAGAAACTTGGGGCCCCAATGCACTGTGAATGCCCAGGACACAACAATCCCAACCTGTCATTCCACTTCACAACTTCAGGGCCAGCTGCTCCTCCTGGCCACAGGAAAGTATGTCTACAACCTGCCCCAGGATGCTGGCACTTACTATTTCCCCTCAGAGCATTTTTCTCTCTTTCTTAAAGTAATGTCTGGGGGATTTCCTTCAGAGAATGGACATGGGAATGAGGAAAATGGAGGCATTATGGATGATGCTCAGGTTTTTGCTTAGAGCAGGGGAAATGGGGGGTGTGGAGGAGGACTACTTTAGGAGAGTGAGGTATTGACAAAATATTACGGTTAGCATTTAATGCAATCCTGAATGTTCAATTTTGTGCCTAAATAACTCATTTGTATCACCTTAAAAAAGATCACTGAGGGAAGAAAAACCATGAGTGTGGAGTTCTGGGGGAGACAAGGGAAGAAAATGCTTCGAAGAGCAGCGAGCAATCAGGTGTTTTGTGCAGTATGTCAAGTTAGACAAGGAGTGAGCCTGAAACATGGCGTCCATAAGATGGAGGTCATTGATGATGTTGACTTAAAAAAGTTTTGGTGGAGAGATAGGAACAAAAGCCTGAGAGAGAAAGGGAGAAGGGAAATTGAATGTAGCTAAAATAGACAACTCTTTCAAGGGGAGAGGGGAAAAGGAAAAGCTACAGGGGAAGAAAGGTCCATAATTTACTATTCTCCCAATTTCTTTCACCCCAACCTCTCATCTCTGGGTTTAGTAATGAGTCCTTTGAGATCCTGATTTTTCAGCAGGGAGGGAGTAAAAAAAACAAACACTTTATTCTGATGGGTGAGAAAAGTTCTATAAAAAATTTTTCTACCAAAACACATGTGAAAGGAAGTGGCAACATGTGGTAATTCGCCTGGGATCAGCAACTTTTTCTCTGAATTTGTTGATTTGGAAATCATTTGTCTGGCTCTGCAACTGAATCATCATTTGCTCTACCACTTTTTCTTAAAGTCTCACATACTGATGACAGTTAAGAATAATACATTTTACTCTGTCAACTTTTGCTTAGCACTGAGGATCTAAAAGTACGTTTAGAAGGTAATTTGAACAGACTCTTTCAAGATAGTGCATCTTTTAGTAGATCCATGAACAGTAAATATAACTTGATAATCATGCCAAACATTTCTTTGCATTGTAAAATTGAATCGGCAGCTTTGCATAATAAAGAGCTAAAATTATGAACCACATAAGATTTGCCTGAAACTTGATTGTTCAGGCTCAAAATCTCTGCTGAATACTCTTATGCTTGCTTTTGTATTTATCCATTTTCATGTGACTGCTTACAGCAGACATTTCGTTTTCATAAAGATAAATTTTAATAAATATGCCAAAGCTACTTCAATGCCATTCATCAGATCATATGTATTTTATAGAAACAAATTTTGAAATCATAATTGACAAACTAGCATTTAGGAACTTGGTTCTTTGTGGATGCATTAAGAGCAGTATCCCTTTAGAGAATGTAATATTTTATAATCTTGTTTTTTTATTGCTTGCTATGCTTTACAATATATGTATAAAATGAGGAGTTTTGTGCATTAAGAAAAAGAGGGTGGTTAAGAAAAAGAGAAGAGGAAGTAGGAGTGAGGATCATGGGGCATTTTCATTTTTTCTCTAAGCTGTATGTTTTAGCTCCATGGAAACTCTTGAGAAATAAACCAGCAAGAGTGAGGTCATGGAGTGTTAGATTTTCCAAGCAAAAACTCTGGAACATAGTTATAAAATTGCTGCTTACAAATTTAATCTTCTGTCTTCTAATTGAAATTAGGGAATTAGGAAAGATCAGGAGGGACCTCTGAATTCTTCTAATCTGATCTTACTGTACAGATGAGAAGAGTAAGCAATGTTTTTCTACTAATCACCTTAATGTGACATATCAAATAGTAAAACAGAAGTTTCTGATACTGTTCTAGAGGTCCATGTATTACAACATACACCTGTCAAACACAAGTACAAGGATCATTTAAATCTTCTCTGAAAGATACAAAGGTGTGGAACTTCTCTTTACCCTTGGAGAACTCACTCCATTATCCAAGGATAAGAGAAATTTCAATATCTAAAATACAAGATTCATTTTGTTAAGTGTCATGAGAATGGTATGAAGGTTTAAGGAAGAAAAGAAAAAAAATGAAGTTTGGGCAAACACTATACATTTCTTCAATGAGTACGATTCAACTAGTGATTAACTTGTGAAGATAAGATTGCAATAAAGAAAGAAGTAAAAGAGGATGGTACCCTGACAGAGGGGGTGTCGTTAGCAAGGACATGAAAGTACACAGTGATAAAAAAAAAAAAAAGAGCAACAAGTCTAACGTGAGTAAATTATAACTTACATTTTCTGTCATGTTACTTCATGCCCATCAGTGATCATCATATTTAAAGGAACTTAAATGGCTGTGTCTTAAATAGTAACTCACTGAAGTCAATACACAGAAAAAAACTTGATAACCATTCTCTGGACTTTTAGAATGCTGTTGTTCATCCTTTACCAAAGATTTTGTGTTTGTTTCTTTTTTAAAAGATTTATTTTTGCATACAAGCTGGGGCGCAGGCCAGAGGTGTGGGGTGGTGAGGGGCTTCACCAGAAACAGAGCGGGGAGCAGAACAGGCAGATCAACTGAAGTACACTGCTGAGGGGAGCAGAGGGGGAGGCAGGAGAGGTCTGCTGTGCCATGTGGGAATCTCCCTGGCCGGGCATGAACTCAACCACCGCAGCTGCTGACAGCTCCACAGCGCTGAGCTTACCCGTTGCGCCACCAGGGAGGTCCCCATCCTTTACCAAAGTTTATAATGCAGTTGAAAGAAAAGAGTAAAATGTGAGGTGCCCCAACCACTTGTGTTGGTCATTTATTTCCTCCCAAAGCCATTCCCTGCTCCTCTCCAGTTCTGTAAATTACAATCTTACTTCCCAACCAGATTTCCTAGGCTCCCTTTACAAAGAGCTACTAGTTAGGATCTGCATTGGCATCAAAGGACAGGAGGAAAGAAAAAATTCACTCTGTGCTTAACTCAATAGCACCATAGTGGTCACCTGTCCTCTCTGGTTTCTACTCTTGCACAATCTCTGCCATGGTTCCAATTTCAGTCTGGCTTTTCCACATTTTCAGCTTCTTCCCCATGGTTCTAAGTCCTACTAAGCATCTCCAGCTCATAGAATCTGGTAGGTCCAAAGCCTCCTTTCGAGCCCCAGATCTGGACTTACAGCATCTTATTGATGTTAAATTCTCGTTACTTCACAATTCCTTTCGTTTGCCCTTGCAACTCTTACAACACATGAGATAAAAGAGTCACATAACTGCAAGGTTAAAAAATGAAACTGTCTTAAGATATAATTAGAACTGAGGCCTCAAAGTTATCATGAATCTGTCTCTTAATCTCCATCTCTGAAATCTTCTGTCTTTTCCCTTGTTCTTCACTTCAGACGAACTATTTATAAACACCCAGAATGATGACAGCTGTTTGGCACAAGTGTTTACATCCTTGTTTGTTTTCTCTATATAACACATATGAGTGAATAGAGCAGTTTTAGGTTCATAGTAAAATAGAGAGAGATATACAGAGATTTTCCACATACTTCCCCCTCCCCCCTCCCCCTCACAGCATAGCCTTCCCTGCAGAAACATCACCCCGCAGACTGGCACATTTGTTACAACTGATGAGCCTACATTAACATATCATACTCAGACAAAGTCCAATTGTCCAAAGACAATTGGGTTCATTCATGGTGTGTATAGTCTTATCATTTGGATAAATGGATAATGACCTGTATCCATCATTTTAATATCACACCGAATATTTTCATTGCCATAATATTTGTGTCCTGCCTATTCTTCCCTCCCTCCACCAACACAGATCTTTCTACTGTCTCCACAGTTTCGTCTATTCCACACACTTAGAATAAAAAAATATGTAGCCTATTCATGTGACATCTTTAACTTAGTAATATGCATTTACATTTCTGCCATGTCTTTTTATGGCTTAATAATTTATTTCCTTTTAGCACTGAAGAATGTTCCATTGTCTCAATGTGCCAGGTTATCCATTCACTACTGAAGGGCATCTTCATTGTTTCCAAGTTTTGGCAATTATCAATAAGTAGTTCAAACATCTGTGTGCAGATTTTTTTCAGACATAATTTCAGTTTCTTTGGATAAATACCAAGGTGTGAGACTGTTAGATCATATGGTAAGAATATGTTTATTTCTCTATGAAACTGTCTTCCTGCATGAGTGCATCATTTTGCAATTCCATGAGCTATAAATGAGAGATCCTATTGAATGCTGAATAGTATTCCATTGTGTATATGTACCATATCTTCTTGATACAATCATCTATTTTTGGGCATCTGGGTTGTTTCCATACCTTAGCTATTGTAAACAGTGCTGCACTGCTGGTGGTAATGCAAATTGGTCCAACCACTATGGAAAGCTGTATGGCGAGTCCGCAAACTGCTAAAAATGGAGCTTCCATATGACCCAGCAATACCACTTTTGGGAATCTACCCAAAGGACACAAAAACACTAATCCAAAAGGATACATGCACCCATATGTTTATTGCATTTCTTCATATCCTTATTTGCTATCTGCAAATCTTCTTTGATTAGGTGTCTGTTAAGATCTTTAATCCCCTCTTTTTTAAAAAAAATCATCCTGTTTGTATATGTATTATTAAAAACAAAGCAGAGCTGGATTCTTCTACTAGTCCCTTTTCCTCTTTAACATAAGATCCATTTTGATTGTAGGGGCCAAACAAGCTGTCTGCCTGTCCATCATATTTGGTACAATAAAATCCAACTAGACAAATGACAATGGAATATGCCCTATTGGTTTTCTGTATCTTTCAGGAGAGAAATTGTAATTTCAGAGTTCAGAATTTGAAGGCAGACCAATAAGCATTTCAATTCCATTGTTAATCCCTCCTACCTGTGTGATCTTCGGCAAGTTTCTAAAAATGTGGGCGCTTTGGCTTTAATGGATATAAAATGGACTTCTGACCACAACTGTGAGATAATAAAATTTGCTATTTTAAGACACTTACAGTTTGTGATACTTTGTTTCAGCAGCCTGAAGAAACTAACCCAGTGCATTTGTATTTAGCAAAATGCAAGACATTTACTTGAGTAGGAACCGGATTCCATAGAGACACAGTTTGGCAAACTCTGTAGATTAACTTCGTATTAAATATAAGCACTTGAAGTGGTAAATGAGCACTTCTAAAAAACAAATACTGCACTCTCATTCCAAGAGATTCCTCTAAAAACTGCCTTGTCAGCAATTCTCTGACTAGACTAAGAATCACCTCTTCTACATGTGGACTTTATATAAACCGTATAAATGTTAATTAAATAAATTAATAAAACTACATTGAGACAGTTTCATAACTATATCAAAGTGATTTTAATAACATGTAATTAGTTACTCTCTTTAGGTTATCAATAAAATATGTATTAATAGCCCTCAGTTTTATAGGATTTCGTCTTGATACCTCATCATTCCTACAAATTAAAGGCTAGGGGAGAAACATTTTGTAGCTTTCCTTTGGGAGACCAGTTTTGGAACCATCTTTACAGAGACTCATTTTTTAAAATATCTATGTCCACAAATATTTCTTGAGAAACTAGAAATAAAATCATCAGCTACATTCATTACTACCCAGAGAATGCTCAATTGGGACAAATGTTTGGACGATTACAACATGGAATACAGGCTCTTAAACTTCATTTTACAGGCTTTGGTTATTAGAGTCATCATTTTACAGGAAACAAATGAAGATCAAGTTAGTTTCACTGCCCAAGGTCACACAGCTAGTGAATGGCAGAATCTGACACTAAAGCCATTATTGTCTAGCCCTAGGGCTATGCACCACACTGCCTCCCTCAAAAAGTGCTTAAAATTCAGGCCTCCCTGGTGGCGCAGCGGTTGGGCACTGCGCTGTGGAGCTGTCTGCAGCGAGTTCAATGCCCAGCTGGGGAGAGTCCCACATGGTGCGGCAGACCTCTCCTGCCTCGCCTGCTGCTCCCCTCAGCAGTGTATTTCTGATCTGCCTGTTCTGCTCCCCACTCTGTCTCTGGTGAACCCTCTCACCGCCCCACGCCTCTGGCCTGTACCCCAGCATGTATGTATAAATAAATAATTTTTTTTAAAAAAGTGCTTAAAATTCTTTGAGTCATTTCTCCCCTTCTTTGGCTTAGGAAGAGCAAAAACTACATGTCTATTACCAAAAAAAAAAAAAAATGCAAAAACGTAACTGAGGGTCTATATATATGGTTTGTTACTCAAGCTCAGATAGTATACAGACTAAAAAATTAAAGATTTGTTTAATTCATTTAGATAACTTGACAGGACAAAGAGAAGTATTTTCCTACATTTCCACGGGTCCATTTGAGGGAGGGAAAGGAGTAGGAAGGAAGTAAAAGTGGCATAACTTTTATAACTCTTCCCAAAGCCAAAAACATGTGTACATAATTTTTTTTATTTATTTGTATTTTTAATCGAAGTGACATTGCATTATAATATTATATAACTTTCAGGTGTGCATCATCATGAATGAACATATGTTTATACTAATTAAATTCATTCCAGAAGTCTGATTCTATACTTTACCATAATCTTTGTCTCACTTTTTGATTTATCACCCGCTTTATCCTCTATTCTTAAAACTACTAATTGATCTTATAGTCCAAAAGTTTGTTTTTGTTTTCTCTAGTCCATCTGCTTTCTCTGTATATCACATGAATGAAATCATGTGGTTTCTGTCTTTCTCTCTTTGACTTACTTCACAAAGCTTAACTCCCTCTAGGTTGGTCCATGTTGCTGCAAATGGCATGATTTAATCTTTTTAGAGCTGAATAGTATTCCATTGTGTACATGTACCACATCTTCTTTATCTTCTTTATCTACACATGCCCAAGTTTACTGTAGCACTATTCACAATAATCAAGAAATGAAAACAAACAGTGCCCATCAACTAGCAAATGGATAAAGTTGTGGATATACTTTTTGAGTACAACCCATGGTAGTGATTTTTGTTTTAAATCACCCTCATTTTAGTAGAAAAATAACCTCATTACTCAATAAAACTTGATAAGTGAGGTATTTAATTTCCATAATGAAAGGACCAAACTGTGGTAATAATTATTAGATATAAATTTTGCCTACTGTTTTCTTTTAATATTTTTAAAATTTGTCATAAAATGCACACACAATTTACAATTTTAATTAGTTTCAGTGTACATTCAATTAACTATATTCACATTACTACACATCCAATCTCTAAAACTTGCAAACCTGAAATCCTATAACCACTAAACAACTCCCCATTTTCTCCATTCCTCAGTTCCTGGCAACCATCATTATTTTCTGTTTCTATGAATTTGACTACTTTAGATTCCTCATGTAGGTGGAGTCACAGTATTTCCCTTCTGTTTCTGACTTATATACTTAGATTTATGTTCTCAAGTTACATCCATGTTGTAACATGTGTCATAATTTCACTATTACCTATGACTGGATAATATACCACTGTATGGCTACACCACATTTTCTTTATCCATTCATCCATGAATGGACACTTGGGTTGCTTTCACCTCTTGACTATACTGCCATGAAGATAGATGTATGCTCTGACTACTATTTTTAATTACAATTTAAGCAAATTCTTTTTCAAAAAAGTTCTAAATTAACAGAATATATTTTATTTGGAATTTGAATCAACATTTTACTCTGAGATGTAACAATAGAAAGAAGTTATTTCTTCTTTGTATTTCAAAAACTACCACTGAATGATTTATCCCTACAGAAAAATATTTCCTGACAAGAAATTGCCCAGTACTCTCTCCTCTTGCCACAAATACTTTGTTTTTCAGATTTTCAATGTTTCAGAAGTAGTAGATAAAATTCCAGAGTATGTTGTTGCTTTGAATTGTGTTGTGTGCTGGGAAGGAAAGGAATGAGAACTAATATAACTAGCATATTTCCAAGTTTATACGATTCAGAAAAACGTTCCGGATTTTTCTGGCATGCTTCTCAAGGGTGATGATACTTAAAATCCCTCATAGAATCATATGCCATTCCCAAATTAACTTGTTTTACACAGTCTGAGGAATCATACTTTCTGATGAAGAATTACCTTCGACCTTTATGAATTATAATGATGGGGGACCATCTGATAACCCACTGTGGTGGCAGAGGTTTTAGGTTGAGCATACAAGATATATATGTCATGTCTTACTCCTCCAAAAGATAAAATTCAAAATGGACTTTCAAGGAAAATGGATGACATCTATAGTTAATCTTACAAACTGGTTCTTCCTTTTTCATTATTATCACAAAGTGTTTATGCGAAATGTTCCTGGTTAAGTACTTTTATTTTTGAGATAGACTTTGGCAACTGGAAAAAGTATTGACCTAAAGCCAGCATTACCTGATGGGATGGACTAATTTTCATGAAAATAAAATGTTTTATTACCAGTATACCTAAGCAAAGAAACCTTGGCATTTACATAAAGTCATATAAGCACTTACACATATCTTCCATATGAACCATTTCAATATGCTTTAATTCTACAGAGGAGCAAAATGAGGTCTAGGTTGGTGATAAAACTTACTAAAGCCACATAATCCATCAATGTCAGGGGTAGAGAACATTAATTATTTAATTTTCTAAGGCTGTGTTAATTTATATTCCCTTTTGATAATATAAAAGTTTTGTGAAGTTGGATGGAGTTCCTGGATACAGCTCCATTCCTCTCCCCCATACTTCATGCCCTTTGAAACCACTGATATATTTAATAAATGATTCATTTTCTGTATATTTCTACACATTGTTGAGGTTGAGTTTTTATTTTTTTGTGGTAGAAAATTACATTTTATTTTCAAATTCATATATTGCCCTTTAATCCTCCTAATTCTGATCTTCCCTTCATTACTCTCTAAACACCTTATGAGAACAGTATCACTTTTTAGTTAGAAAGTTCTTTGGCTACACTTAAGACATTATTATTATTTTTTTAATTTATAAATTTGGAGACAAATTCAATTTATAAATTTGGAGACAACAAATTTAACACCTACAAATTCATAGGATCCAACTTGTATAGACCACCTCTGAAGAATGTTACAAACATGTATGAACTTTGTAAGTATCCCAGCTCCACTTCTTGTTTCCTCAATTATATACGTCCCTAACGTAGCTTTGTACTGGAAGCTTCTTCAGACTAAAAGCTGAGTTAATGTTAGCCTTTATGTTGGTTGTTTTAGGAGTGCTGTTTAATTTCCCAGTTTTACCAATTCTCCTCCTCTTGTTCATTTTTATTTTTATATCACTATCATTAAAAAAAAAAGATATGATTTCAATGGTAAGCTTTGTTTTGCAACCTACCATATGATCTATCCTGGAGAACATTCTATGTGCACTAGAGAAGAATGTATATTCTGCTGCTATTGAATAGAATGTTCTGTATAAGTCTGTTAGGTCTATTTGGTCTATAGTGCTATTCAATACTATCGTTTCCTTATTGATTTTATTTTTTTAAGATTTTTTTTTTTAATTTATACATATAAGAACTGGGGTGTAGGCCAGACATGTGGGGGTCAGGGTGTGAGAGGATTCACCAGAGACAGAGTGGGGAGCATAACAGGCAGATCTACTGATATAATACACTGCTGAGGGGAGCAGCGGGTGAGATAGGAGAGGGCTGCTGCACCATGTGGGTTAGCTCCTTGGGTAGGGATCGAACTCACGCTGCAGTGACTGGGACTTTAACACCAGCACCGCCAGAGGGGCCCCCAATTTCCTTATTGATTTCTGTATGAATGATTTGTCCATTGTTGAAATGGTGTAATGAAGTCCTCTATATCAATATACTGTTCTTTATGTCTCCCTTCAGTTTTGTTAAATATTTGCTTTGTATATCTTGGTGTTCCAATGTGTATATATGCATATGTAGAAGTGTGTATATATATACATATATGTTACTACTTTTTTAATAAATTGACCCTGTTTTCATTATATAGTGGCCTTCAATGTATCTTGATTTCTGATTTCGAACTATACTATACAGCTATAGTACTCAAAAAAGGTACAGTGCTGACAAAAAAATAGACACATATGTGAACGAGACTGAATCAAGGTTTCAGAAATAAATGCTCACATATATGGTCAACTAATATTTGACAAATGCACACTGAGAATGCACAATGGGAGAAGGATAGTCTCTTCATAAATTGTTTGGTAGAACTGAATCGTCACATGCAAAATAATTAGTTGGACCCTTATCCTTCTATATTCATATACTATCTACTCACAAAATTAACTCAAAATAGATTAAAGACCCAAACATAAGACCTGAAACTATAAAACTCCTAGAAGAAAACATAAAGAAAAAATTTCTTTACATTGGTGTTAGCAATGATTTTTCAGATATGCCATGAGAAGCACAGGCAACAAAAGCAAAAATAAACAAGTGTAATTACCTCAAACTTAAAGGCTTTTGTACAGCAAAGTAAACAATCAATAAAATGAAAAGACAACCTACATAATGGGAGAAAATATTTTCAACCCATATGTTTGTAAAGGTAATAATATCCAAAATACATGAAGAACTCACACAACTTAACAGCAAGTAGACTGATTTAAAAATAGGCAAAGGGCATAGTAGACTTTTTTTTCCTAAAGAAGATACACAAATAGCAAACAGACACATGAGAAGATACTCAACATCAGAAGTCAACAGGGACATGAAAATTGAAACCACAATGAGCTATCACCTCACACCTGTTCGAATCAATATTATCAAGAAGACAAGAAATAAGTATTGGAGAAGGTGTGAAAAAAAAGGAAATCTTTGTGTATTGTTGGTGGGAATGTAAATTGGTACAATCATAATAAAAAACAGTATGGAATCTGCTAAAATATTAAAACCCCCAGCAATTCTACCTCTAAGTGTGTATTAAAAGGAAATGAAATCATTATCTCAAAGAGAGATCTGTACTATGTTCAATGCAGCATTATATACAATAATCAAGATGTGGAAACAACCTGAATATCTATTGATATCTAGATGGATACAGAAAATATTAGATATATGCAGGGACTGGGGAGATAGTGATCAGAGTATAAATTTTCAGTGAAAAGATGAAAATTTCTTAGAGCTAATATACAGTAATAGTGTGCTATTTACTTGAAATTTTCTAAGAGAGTAAATCTCAAGGGTATTCAGCAACCGCGCCCCCCCCAAAGGTAACTATGTGAGTTGATGGATATGTAGTTAACTTGAATGTAGTAATAATTTCACAACATGTGTATATATAAACTACCATGTTGTATATTGTTTAAAAAAAAAGCAAAAATAAATAAAGGAGTGTTATCTTTTCTTCCTGTTTTAAAAAAATTAATCTGTAGAGCTGACCCCAAGGAACATTTTGTACTGAGGTAGAGTTTGCATAAAAACCCAGCCTGTATACTTTGAAAAAAAGGGCACCACAAAATTTGATTAGCTCTGCTTGGTTTTTGTATTAGAAAAGTAAACACTAGCTGTTGTAAGAGATAAAGCCTGAAATCTCAGTGGCTTAACAAAATAGAGGTTTAGTTTTCATGATGTAAAATCCAGTTTGCAGCAGGGGTGGGATTTAGAGTGAGATCTAACATTGTATGTGTCAGCTCAAGCTGCCATAACAAAGCCCACAAACTGGGGGGCTTAAACAACAGAAATTTATTTTCTCACAGTTTTGGAGGCTGGATCAACGTATCAGCACTGTTGGCTTCTGGTATGGCCTCTCTTTTTGCAGATGGCCACCTTCTCACTGTGCTCTTTTGTGGCTTTAATCCATTCGGAATTAATTTTTGTGCACGGTATCAGAGAGTGGTCTAGTTTCATTTTTCTGACTATGGCTGTCCAGTTTTCCAAGCACTATTTGTGGGAGAGAATTTCCTTTCACCATTTGGTTCCTTCATTGTAGATTGACTGTCCACATAAATTTGGGTTTATTTATGGTTCTTAATTATATGCCATTGGTCTGTATATCTGTTTTTATTCCAATACCATACTACCTTGATTATTATAGCCTTATCATATAGTTTGAAGTCTGGGAGCATGATGTCACTCTTTTTCTTTTTTGTCAAGATTGCTTTGGCTTTTTGTGGTCTTTTGTAGTTATGCATAAATTTCAATAATATTTGCTCTATCTTTAAGAAGCATTCCATTGAAACTTTGATAGGGATGGAATTGAACCTATATATTACTTTGGATAACCATTTTCACAACGTTAATTCTTCCAATCTATAAGAATGGAGTATCTTTCCATTTCTTTGTGTCCTCTATTTCTTCTAACAATGTTTCGCAGTTTTCATTAAATGGATCTTTTATCTCCTTTGTTATGTTTATACCTAGCTATTTAACATACGTTGATCCTACTGTAAGTGGTATTGTTTTCTTTGTTTCTTTCTCTTCTAGTTCATTTGCGTATAGGAATGTTACAATTTTTATGCGGACTTACTTTACTATACTTATTTATTGCTTCCAATAGTTTTTCATTGAAGTCTTTAGGATTTTTTGTGTATATTAGCATGTCATCTGAAAATAGTGATAGTTTTACTTCTGTTCCAACTTAGATTCCTTTTACATCTTTCTATTGCCTAAATGCTCTAGCTAGGACTTCCAATACTATGTTGAATAGTAGTGGTAGGAATAGATATCCTTGTTCATATATGTGATCTTAGAGGAAAAGATTTCAGGTTCTCACCATTAAATATGATGCTAGCTATGGGTTTGGCATGTATATGGCTTAGACTATGTTGAGGAATGTTCCTTCTATCCCTATTTTACCAAGAGTTTATATCATAAATGGATGTTGAAACTTGTCAAATGCCTTCTGTACATCTATTGATATGATCGTATGACTTTTGTCTTTCATTGGTTGATATAGTGAATTAAATTGATTGATTTTTATATGTTGAACCATGCTGGAAATCCTGGAATAAATCTCACTTGGTCATGATGTATGATCCTTTTAATGTATTGTTGAATTTGGTTTGCTAAGATTTTGTTGAGAATTTTTGCATCTATGTTCATCAGGGATAGTTTTCTTTTAGTCTGTAGTTTTCTTTTTTTTTTTAAGATTTATTTATTTATGCATACAAGCTGGCATACAGGTCAGAGGCATGGGGCTGCGAGAGGGTTCACCAGAGACAGAGTGGGGACCAGCACAGGAAGATCAATAGAAATACACTGCTAAGGGGAGCAGTGGGCGAGGCAGGAGAGGTCTGCTGTGCCATGTGGGAATTTCCCCCACGAGGCATCAAACTTGAGTTGTGTTGCTGCTGCAGACAACTCCACAGTGCAGCGCTTAACGGCTGCACCACCAGGGAGGCCCTGTAGTTTTACTTTTTGTGTGCAATGTCCTTGTCTGGTTTTGATATCAGAATAATGTTGACTTCATAAAATATGCTTGGGACAATTCCTTCTTCATTTTTGGAAAGAGTTTGATATGATATGTATTAAATCCTCTTTGAAGGATTGGCAGAACTCATTAGTAAAACCATCCAGTCCTGGACTTCTGTTTTTTGAAAGACTTGATTACTTTTTCAATATCCTTGCCTTTTTGGTCTGTTTATGTTTTCTATTTCCTTCTGATTCAGATTTGCAAGGTTAAATGCTTCTAAAAATCTGTCCATTTCTTCCATGTTTTCTAATTTGTTGGCATAAGAAATTCATAATAGTCTCTTATGAATCTTTGCATTTCAGAGGTGTCTTTTGTAACTTCTTCTCCTTCACTTCTGATTATATTTATTAGAATTTGCACCCTATTTTTCTTAGTGAATTGGACTAGAAGTTTGTGGGTTTTGATTATTTTTTCAGAGAACCAGCATTTGGTTTCCTTCTGAACTATCATTTTCTATTTCTATTTCATTTATGTCCACTAATTTTTATTATTTCCTTCCTTCTATTGGCTTTGGTTTCATTAGTTCTTCATGTTCTAGTTTCTTAAGGTATAATATGAGATATTTACTTGAACTCTTGATGTTTCCTGATGTGGGCCTAAATTGCTATATACTTCCCTCTTAGTGCTGCTTTCACTATTCACTATATTGCATCCCATATTTTCTGGCAAGTTGTGCCTTCATTTACATAGGTCTCCAGGTATTTTTAATTTTTTTCTGTGATTTCTCTATTAACCCCATAGTCATTCAGTTGTGGGTTGTTCAATTTCCACATATTTATTGTATTCTTTATCTCCTGAATTTTGGTTATTTTCTCATTAAAACTTCAATTTCTACCTCTGTTCATTGATGTTATTTCTAAGCTCAAAGTGGTTTTTTGAATTTTGTTTATCTGTTTGAATGCTTTTTCTGGTTCTCTTATATTTCTTTGGTTTACCTTTCAAAGTACCTTGTATTTATTTGGCTTGCTTTTCTATTTGTTGTTTTTTTTTTCTATCTTTTTGACAAAGTGTCTTTATTATAGTAGTTCTGAGCTCTATTTCATAGGGAGTTAAATCTCCCATCTTTTTGTGTTTAAATTCTAGAGAATTGTTCACAATTTGTTATGTTATACTGTCTTGAGGGTCTGTATTTCTCTTTGTTACAATTTTGCTTGTCCATTTTGCTACTTGAAGTCTCTCTATTTTATTACTGTTTTTAATATTTATTTATTTATGTCTTTGATGGTTTTTGCATGTACTCAGATCTATTTTGTAATTCTTGAGTCAGCAGACCAGGGAGGGACTTGGAAGAAACTAAATGTTGGTGTGAATGAGTTGGGTTGGGACTGGTTCTAGTTTTGGCCCCCAATATATCCCCCTTCTCTGGAGTCTGGGATGAGATACTCAGCAGTCAATGTGCTCTTAGTATGCCTCACAATGCAAATATCAGTCCAGGGGGTGAGATAGAGGACGCAGATCTGCAGCTCCTCTACAATGTTTTACCCTTTTTCAAGGGAGCACCTCTCCCCTGCACAAGGGAGCATATCTCCTCTGCTCCTTTCCAGGACCTCTGGCTGAGCTAACTGCTCTGCTACTACTGTCCCCTAGTCTAGACCCCAACCCACAGTTTCCTCTTTCTACCCACCTCCTCTTCAATGTGGCCTCAATCTCCTCAGTGTGAACCCTGTTGAAGTCTGGACTTTTCTCTACAAGGGATAATCAATGCTATTTTTATCTAAGAGATTGCCTGTATGAACAGTGTCCTTCTGGCTTATTGCTCCAGGAACCACAGCCCAAAGGGAACAGGCCCTATAGTTGCCTCTGTTAGAGCCTGTCGCATCTGCTACCCTTGCAGGACCTGCTCCATTGTTTTCGAGGACCTGCCAGGGGGGTTGCTTCCAGGACCCTCTCTGGGAACTGCAGGGGTGCATAAGAGCCTACCACGGAGGGCTTGTTTCCCCCTTCCATCCCAGGGCTCACTAAGGTCTATCAGAGCCTACCATGATGAAGGCTGTTTCTGGGACCCACCTGCGGGTCACTGAGTTCTGAGGGGGTCTACTGCTAGTGGAGCTTCTTCCAGGACTTTTCTGGGGCATGCTGAGATGTACAAAGGCTTTTAAGCCCTCTTTTTACCAAGCCTTGTGGTGAAACATTCACGTTGAATTGCAAATTCGAAGAAGCACTGTGTGAGTCTATTTCTAGGAACTTCCCTAGAGTTCCCTGAGGTCTGTGGGGGGCCACTTTGTTAGGTCTACTTCTAGGTCCTGTTCCATTGTTTGATCAGATCTGCTGAGGACTACTTCTGGTGGGGCTGCTTCCAGTTATTGACCTGGGACTCAGTGAGGTCCGCCAGGGGTCGCATGTAAAGGCCATGTCAGCTCCACTCTGCTGCTTGCAGGACCTCCTGAGCTTCCAGGGCTCACCTTGCCTGCCTAGGTAGGCTACCTTCCTTACCCATTTCATTGCTTGGTGGGGTCTCCCTGCTCCAGATGTTACATCTAGCATGTGCTGAAATTGTTGTTTTTTTTTTTCTCCTTTAGTAGTTATTAGCATTGTTCTGCTGCAATCTAGTTGTGAATACATGGAGAAGGTGAGCTCAGCATCTTCACTCTGCTGTCACCTGGCCCCCACCCAGTTTTGTTTTAGCAATTTAGGTATGAGTTTAAAATTCTAACTTGTTTCCTAAAAACAGTACGATTCCATTGTCATTTTTTCCATATAATATAATTTTATTGCACTTTCAAAGTAAACCTTTTTTTCATATGCTTGAAGCATTTTGTCTTTGGTTTGTCAGTAAAAGCAAGCTTGTCTCGTTGACTCAGTTGGTAGAGATATGAGTGCACAGAAATATTTCCAACAGGCCATTGCCAAAGTTGTTGTTTTTCAATTTCTGTCTGAACCAGAAGAATCCAAGGAGAATTCCACTTGTGTAGATTGCATAAGAGCCAACAAACAAAGCTGAATTGGTTAAGAGTGTAAAGAAAAGAGGAGCAGAATAGGAGATAGAGGCCACAGATACTGCAGGATAGAGAGTAATATCTTGACAAGGTGAAAAGAGGCTGCAAATTTATTAAGTGGCTCAATCCTTCTTGAGAGTGCCCTGCTTGCTATATCTTCTTTGAACAGGTACAGATTTTGCCTTTAGTTTTATAAAGAGTGGAGCAAGAAAGAGGTTCTTTCATGAATAGGAAAAAAAATCAGTTTCCTTTTGTACCTTATGGTTGATACATCATTTTATTCTCACCTGGTGCCAGGTATGTAGTTGGAGCTTAATAAATGTCTTTTGCATTGAACTATTCAATTACATTCTCTCCTATCCTAATAAAACCACACTGCAAGGTGCTTGTACCTCCTGAGCAATCAATATTCTTTTGTTTCATTTCTGCAACAAATAGTCCAAAGATGCACTATTCAGCCTTTACCTTGTGATTTGTGGGAGGACTGTCTGAACCCGTGAGTCTGGTCATGCCACAGTGATGTCTAGATCCACTAGGAGGAAGGAATTCTTCTTCCTTTATAACTCCCCACATATCCAATAAGAGTTGTTTAAGACAAAAGGCACATGGAACCACCACCAGTAGTTATATTTACCTTCCTTTAAATACAAAACATCGTATTTCTACATTCAAAAAAAAAAAAAGGAAATCATGAATCATCATTAGAAAACTATAGCTTTTAGACACAGACTGCTCTATATTCTAATTTACATTATAGTTCTAATTGTGAAATATTGATTAAGTTATATAACCTTTTCAAGTGTTTCATCATCTGAAAAATAGCCCATTTACAGAGCTATTCTGGGAGTTCGTAAAGAAAATACATGTACAGTAGAGTTGCAAACAGACTTATACTACAGTCAAATGCAGGTGAAAACATGTTGCTTCTTTTTGAGTCTATCGATGGAGTAGTCTATAAATATGCACCACAACTGATAGTGGAAGCAATCATGTGTTCTTATTCTGATCAAGAAAATGAAGGTCATTTAGGTAATACCATTCAGTTTAGATGCTACATAGGCTTTCAGATGCATTACTCCTCCTCTAATCTTTCCAGGAATATCACCAGGGAGATTTACTTTGTCCTTGCAGTAGAGGGGACAGAAAGCTCAGATCATACAGGGTCCCATGATACCCTCTATCCCTGTTGTGGATAGAATGGTCCACCCTTCCCTACACTGATGACTGCTGAGTAATGACTAGCTCTGCCCAATCCTGGAATGAAGCTTTGGCAGCCTCCACTATGGTCCATGGTTCCAGGCACTTGTGTTCTCCACCCTCACTCTCTACTGCTCACTCTGATTCTAAGCCTCTGAAGAGCTTCACCGTTCCTTTCTCAATGCTTGCACATCCATCCTAAAGAATATGGGAGCTTTTGGATTACTGTCAAACCAAGTTCAGACAATAAATCAGGACCTCCATCTCGGGCTCATGTATAATAATCTACCCTGCCTTCTCCCTAAAGAATTTCTTCAGTACCACATTGGAGGTAGCCTCAGCTGAATTACAGTCTGTTCTAGTTGCTGCAGCCTCCCACACATTCTGTCCTGGAAAGTGAGCTATTCCTTTGATATTTGTATGATACCTCATACCTATTTCTATGTTTCTAATAGACTTCTGCATTTGATGATGATTACTTAGTGGAGCAATAGAAATAATGATTGAGAAACCTTCTCACACATATTCTGAAACATAGCATATACAAATATTTTAGACATCATAAAAGGGATCCTTTTCTGTGTCTGCTCTTCAATCAAGGTCATTAAAAACTTCTCCATATCTGATATATTCAAGACAATTTTTCTTGAACTTTTGTTAGTCTCATTATTTCAATGAAACAGATCACTTAATAGCCTCAGTCACAGTTCTTATTCTTCAAGATCATAACTACGGTGACACGGGACATACTGATTGGTGAGCAGTATCCATTACTGGCTGTCCACTTTCATAATCACTTTTAATTTCATTTCCAGATTGATCACTTGACATGGTCTCTTATTGGCAATATTTGCAGTGGGTTTTGTATGTTTAGGGGTCATGAGGAACAAAACAACACAAAATTGTATGAAGCACAAGGGAAAATGATGCTATCGAGAGACATGATGAACATGAAATGCTACAACATTCCAACCATTCCAAGGACAACTTAACTCTACATTAGCAATTGGGGGACCACCATCATATCTGCAGTCTCCGTAATGTAGTTTTATGGTACATGACTATACATCCTTTTTTTCTTCTTTTATCCCTCATGGCAGGAAGTGGTAAGTTTTTCCTCCTTCCTGTTTGAATGGAATTTGTTTTACATCAGCTGGTCTTCATTTTTAACTTCCTTGAAGGTTCTAGTTTCATAGCCCAGCCAAATGCTGAGATGGGTTACAAGGAAAGAAGTCAATTCACCCTTAAGAACACTTAGGCAAAAATGTATCTCAAAAGCTTTATGATTATTACAGATGGAAAGCACTTATTTTGAAGCCTGGAATGTTCTATAAACTCACTACAGGTAAATAACCCATACAATTTGGGTTATTGCTCTACAAAATGTAAGTACTATACATCTTATGTATCTATCAAAAAATTCATTTTCCCCACTCCAACATCTCTGCCAAACCTACCTTGATTAAATAAAGACATTTGTAAAGGTGTCTCCAATGACTGTAACACAAATCTAGGAACTTATCTCAGTATTAAACAGCAGTCACTCTTAGGAAAGTTCGCCAAGTAAATACATCTTGTCAACCACAACAATGTGCCTTTTCAACTTTTGGCTGATTCAGACATGAGAAGGTAATCATTTGACTGCTTTTTATATAAATATAAGTGCATATTTTCACAGTTTTGCTTCAAGATTTAAGCTCCTCCAGCTGATAATTAATTGCCAGGAAATGTCTGCCCAGTCTATCACAGTGTCTTAATTAAGCGAATGCATAGAAATTATATGGGGGCAGAGGCCTATGAATTCACCAGGTGTAATGAATTCTGAAGAAGTGGTAGTTAGAGATTTCCCACAGTGTGCTAATAATACATACAAGGCAGAGGACAACTGAATTAAGAATTCTTTTTTCTCCTTTTTACCAACCTCCTCCCTTTTGAAAAGATACTAACTATTCAATCTTTAACCCTTAATTTAGGTGTCTATTCTTTTTAGAGAATTCCTTGATCTCCCTTTTCAGTACGCCATTAGGCTGCATTCAGTGACCCTCCTCTGCATTCCTACTGGTAAACAGCATTACTAATGTTCTACACATACCCTGTTCCACTACCCTGCTATATATATTATATTTGTCCCCTCAATGAGTTTGTGGTCTTGCCTTGTCCAAGCCTTATAATCAGAAATACATAACTAACCATTGCACACTTATTTCTCAAAACTTTGACTGGTTATATAATAAATATAAAATCACCACAGGAGCAGAAGGAGTTATTTATTTTTTATTGTTAAATATGTTTATGAACAGAGCCCTCAGTAAGCAAATTTTCAATTAATTCACTATCTTTATTTTTGGCTAGATGGGAATTCAAATATTTTGGATTGTGTGCCCTGTGGGTTCCTGTTTTCTACATCATTTATTGCTTAGAGGGCTTTACTAGGGAGCTTGGGGCTGACAGAGGCCCACTGGTAAACAGCAGATGCCAAGTAGGCCTAAGGCTTGCGTGACACATGGATGATGAAGGAAATGGGGAAAAGGAGCAGCAGTTCTTGGGATGACATATTTAAGAGCCCGAGGAGGTGCATTGCTTTAAAATTACTAATCATAAGAGATAGTTGGCACAAATAGTGTAAGCTCTATACCCTTCTGTCCACATCAATTCTGTTGATAGACTAAGGGTAGGTGAGTATACTTTGGGGTTTATATTCTTAACTCCAAGGTGGAGTTCTAAAGGTCACCCCAGCTGCCAGTTTTCAGAGCCTTGAGGCATTGACTCCATCCTATCTATCTCTATGTCCTCTACAACAACTAATAAAGTGGTGTATTACATCATAGTTTCAAAATAGATGTGCCAAGTGAAAAATGAATAAAAGTATAATTAGAAATCCATAACAGCTACAATACCAGTGCAGGCAACACTGTGTTCACTGAGGAATTGCTTAGGAGCCCACAGTTTGAAAATGCTATGCTCATGGGGTGCACTGTTAATTAATGAACAGCCAAGTGCTGAGTTCAGGAACAAGAAAAGACAATTATAGCTCTGTTGCTGGTGAGCCAACTCTTTCCTCCGTGTGTGAGTCCTGTATAAAGCCTTGGAAATTTCCATTTTAATAAAAAAAACCCTTAGAGAATCATAGGAGACAGAAGAATCTTTTTTTTCCTCCCTGACAGCTTGCTGTCTCCTAAAATGAGGTTTTACCAGTCTAATGCAAAATATTGGGTGCAAGATTTGTTTACATTTGCAGTCTACCTCCTGCAAGTGGTACTCCATAAAAGAGATCAGAGAGAGGTTGTGGGTATTAAGCTCCCACCAGGCCTCCTTTCATGCTGAGTATAATTAGGTTTCAGTCTAAGGTCAGAGGGATATGGGTAATTGGGACAAATTGCTATCAAGTCCCAGGCACTTGTTCATATGACTTAGATTCAGTACTCAAATCAATTTGACTTGTCTCGAAGAGTCCTGCCTAAGGGGACTCTTTCCTATCACTCCTGGTGTCACCCCCATTACTAGTGACCTTCTACATTCAGCAGTCTTCTTTGGACTTTATAAGTCATTGTTTATGTTCTTGACAGATGCATGTACTATTCTCCCCTTAGATCGCTGGTTATAGATCTCTGCTTTCAGAAGTGTTTGCAAATTTTTTGCAACTCTAATAGGCTTACTTAAAAATTATTTGTGAATATGCAGGAATTGGATCCCAATAAGATAGTTTTTCTGACTGACCTCAAGAATTCAGTCAGAGATGAACTAGGTAATTGAAGTAAGTTTTGTTTAAAAACTATGTGGACAGTGTAATCGAGATAAGATCTACCCAGATGTTGAAAAACATAAAGGGAGAAAAGAAGATATAATTTGAAAGCTACATTGTGCAGGTTAAGATGCCAAAGGATCTCAGTAGGTTTGATATCTTTGTCAAGTTGTCTTCGTCAGGGTCTAAGGGTGGACATGACTAAGAATGGCTAAAGTCTGAGACAATGCAGTGACACTGTACAATCAAAGGTGTAGAAGCCCAATTGAGGTAAAATTGGTCCAAGTGCTTGGATGTTCCAGTAGAGCAGACCACATTTTGTGGAATTAGAGACAAGGACAACAGGACTGAAATAAATGCCCTAACATGACCAAGGGCAAGAAAAAATAAATGTAACATGGGCATTTTTAGTTTTCTGTTGCCGCTATAGCAAATTGCCAAACATAGTAACTTAAAACACGTGGATTTCTTATAACTTTGGAGGTTAGAAGTCCAAAATGCATCTCAGTGAGCTAATATCAAGGTGTTGGTAGGATGCCTTCCTCTGAGATTCGAGATTACAATCCATTTTGTTTATTTTGCATTTTCCAGCTTCTACATGCTTCCCATATTCCTTGGTTTATGAACCTCTTCCATAAAATCCTTCTCATGATGTCACTTCTCTGGTTTGATCTCTTCTGCTTCCTTTCTCCAATTTTCTTTTGCCTTTTTGCTCTATTTTTAGGTGCTTTCCTTAATCTTATCTTCAAACCCGTATAAGGCATTTTTTTTCATTGCTACTGTATTTATAATTTCTTTTTTTCATAGCATATTTAGTCTTGTAGACATAGTGTATTTCCTTATCTATTTGAAATTATCAATGATAGTATTATATTGCTTTTTAATCTTTCCTCTTTTTCTTGAACTATCTCTTTCCTCTGTGTTTTTCACATATAACCTTATGTTTTCTGTATTTATTTCCTCTCTGCCTTGCTTCCAGAGCACTGACTGGCAGCCAAGAGTGTACCAGTGGCAAAGGTGGATGAATCCTCATCAGTGAAATGGAAAAACCCAGGAAATACATTTCCATATTGCATATAAAAGGATCCTCAGTGAAAGAGACAACCTTTTAGTGAAACTTTATGATAAAATCCATTTGCTGGCAAACTCCACATAAACATTCTCATTGAAGTTCTAAGAAATGACTCAGAAGCTCAGGATCCATAGGTGTTGCAAGCCTGTAGGATTTTACATAAACTGTTTTCTTTCCATAAGACTCAAAGAACTTGACACCTAGATATATCACATGCCTATTCAATTTCTCCCCAGAATTATCCTCCTGGGTTTTTAGAAAGCGACATTATTTCGGCAGCCATCAACCATAACGATATCTGAAATACAGAATTGAAAGACAAAGCATAGCTGAAGGTCAAAGTATCGCCTTACAAGTATTCATCTAAACAGATATGATATACATTATTTTGATATGAATATGGGGAGTTGATGAGAACATAGTAAGATTAAACAATGCAATTAATAGTAGCACAGAGGAGTGTTTTGGGAAGTCTTTCCACCTTAAGGAACTTTTCAACTAGGAGTTTCTGAAAGAAATGTGTATACAGCAGAATTTCCAACTAGCAAGAGGTGGTAAGAAAGATATCAGAAAATCTTAAAAGGGCCTGTTATTCTGAGAAATAAATTATGGATGATGGAATGTTGGCTCTTAGGAGAAATAATAATTTTCAGTATCAACATCAGTAGCTATTATGTATCAATTTCATGATATTTCTTTAAAAAAACAATACAATTGTGGGTCTCCCTGGTGGCACAGCAGTTAAGCGCTGCATTCTGGAGCTGTCAGCTTTGACCACGCCAGTTCAACGCCCAGCCGGGGAGATTCCCACATGGTGCGACAGACCTCTTCTGCCTCACCTGTTGTTCCCCTCAGCAGTGTATTTCCATTAATCTGCCTGTTCTGCTCCCCACTCAGTCTCTGGTGAACCCTCTCGCCCCCCCATGCCTCTGGCCTGTATCCCAGCTTGTATGCATAAATGAATAAAACTTTAAAAAAAAATACAATTGTTAACTTACTCCTGAGAATGTTTCAGCATATTTATTTTCATTATCTGTTTCACTGTGACTCTGAATGCTTACCTATTACTTCCTCTCTCTTTATATTCTGTCTTCTCTCTATATTTTCTGTATTCTATGACTCAATACTTTAAGAGACATATGGCTTATTGAATCAAAAGGAAACAGAAAGGAGGAATTCAAACACAAGTGATGGGAATCTATACCTACTATCATCAAATTCTTGGTGGATTCCAACTTTAACTGTGGATTTCACAAATCAGTAATGGACATATATTTGTAGATAGAATTTTTACAGAATGGATATGCAATAATGTTGCACAAGAGCACATGGCCCTTAACCCCTATCCTCCAAAAACTTAGACTTATGGCATGCCAGGTCAGTGCTCTTTTTATTGTTTCAAATCTGCTTCGGTCTGCAGTCAAGAATCAACATATGGGACTATATAAATTTAAACAGCTTCTGCACAGTGAAAGAAGTGATCAATAAAACAAAAAGACACCCTTCTGAATGGAGAAAATATTTACACATCATACATCTGACAAGGGCTGATACCCAAGCTATATAAAGAAATCATGCAAATCAACAAAAAGAAAACAAATAACCCAATCAAAAAATGGGCAGAAGAGTTAAATAGGCACTTCTTCAAAGAAGACATACAGATGGCCAACATACACATGAAAAAAAAAATGTTCATCATCACAGGGAGATGCAAATCAAAAACACAGTAAGATGCTTTCCACACTTGTGAAAATGACCTATATCAAAAATACTAGAAACAAGTATTCATGAGATGTAGAGAAAAATAGTCACACACCACTGATGGGAATATAGACTGGCACAGTTCCTATGGAAAACAGTATGGAGATTTTTCAAAATATTAAAAATAGATCTACTTAATGATCCAACAATCCCACTATTAGACATCCACCTGGAGAATGAAAAAACACTAATTCAAAGGGTACATGGTACCTATGCTCATTGCAGCATATAGTGGCAGGAAAGATACCAGGGAGCACAGGTTCTTCATGGAGCAGCACAGACGGGTAAAGAAGGAGTCCTGGAGCCCTCGGTGGTTTTGGCAAGCTTTTAATAATCTTTTGTAGCAAGGCAACCATGTACAAAGCAGGCAAGGTGGCCAGGGGGCCAGAAGGTTAGCAGGCCTCCTAATCCCCAGCAAATCGTCAGCTTCTTGGTGCTCTCTGCTGCTGCTCTCACCGCTGCTGCCCCACTCTTCTTCCTCGTGCTCTCTGAGTCTACTTTGTGAGACTACTTTACTACCCCACACCTTGCTAAGGTAAGCCATGCCCTCCACACTACACTATGCTAAGCCACGCCCCCCAGGCGCAGCCCTCAGGCACATGGCCAGTAGCCCTGCAGAGGCCTATCCCCAAGGGGAGGGCAGGAAAGCCTGAGAGCTCTCCCGTCAAACCTACATAGCACTATTTACAATGGCCACAATATGCAAATAATCTAAGTGCCCAAAAACAGAGGAGTAATTATAAAAATGTGGTATAGATATACCATAGAACATTACTGAGCTGTATATAAAAAAAGAACTTTTGCCATTTGTGACAATATGGAACTGGAGGGGCTAGTGCTAAGCAAAATAAGTCAGAAGGGAAAAGACAAACACTGAGTGGTTTCACATATGTGGAATACAGAGAAACAAAACAGAGGGTCAAATAAAACCAAACCAATAACAAACCCTAAAAACATGACTGTGGAATAGAGGCTACAAAACAGGGAGGAGTAAAGATGAAAATAAAGAGGGAAGGGGACACAAGGGACTATGGTGGAAGGCTAAGTGTGCCTTCGTGGTGGGTATGGTTTGGTGACATGCATTTGAGGAGGTATGATCCTATGCCTTTGAATCACATACAGTTTTGTAAACCAATGTTACCTCAGTTGTGTGTGTGTGTGTGTGTGTGTGTGTGTGTGTGTGTGATCTTCCTTCAGTAGAAACAGGGTCACAAGCCACCAGATGGCAGTGGTTGTTAAAGATGGATATAGTCAAGAATATTCTGTACTTATTTGATCCTCTTATGATTTTGGCCATAAATTAATATGTTTACACATTCTAAAGTTTTATCTAAAACAAAAGATTCAGAGCTTTTCTGTGGACAATTGCCAGTCTTTCAATTTCCTAAATTAAGGATTTTGAATTATATTTCACCCTTCCAATTCTTTAACTGTTATTCAATTAATCTTTGGTTTTTGCTAAAACATTGCTATCTTGTGAAACTTCTCAAATACTTCCAATCATTTCTTAAGTAATGAACAGAATCCAGTTTTTTCATACTAACAATTGAGGCTTTAACAACCATCCCAAGCCACCTTTATATAACCACGAAATCACATGGTGGTATACATTGAGGGTGCTTTATAAAATTTGTTGTTTGACTGATATTTGTATTAATTATAAAAGAAATTATATAAATAAAAAGATAAGGGGTATTGTTCCTCAACCATTTTTTATTACTGCTGAAACTTTCACATATGATACATAACAAGCTTAGCAATTCATTCAAGCCTTGAATGAATTTAAGATTTCAGTATCAGAATTTAAGATTTCAGAATTTAAGATGACTTTAAGATTTCAGTATCACTTCGGTATTTAACCACCGACCCATGGTGTAAGACTCTGTCCTCATATGATAAAAACTAATGTTTTTTTTTCCCCACCATATAAACTATTTTAGTCCATTTACAATCAGGAAACAAACTTTCCAACTGATTTAAGGTTTCATGCTGACAGTAGTGGTAATAATAATTTCTCTTACATGCAGAGAATAATTTATAATGGCATAAGATAACTTATCATGTGAGTCTCACAGGTATTATACGGGACTGAAAGAGCAGTATTAATTGTCCTGTCTTACAGAGAGAAGGATATAATTTCAGTAAAATTAAGTATTTGCCCAAGGTCACATGGCTAAGCAGTGACAAATATGATCTAGTCCGGGTAGAACTCCAGGCCCTTGTTACAAATGTAAGTTAGGCAAACTCTGAATGTTGTAGACAGAATAGGCTTACTTTAACTACTAGAATCTTCCACCTAAGCTTGGAAGAATAGCTGTGTCTTCAATGGAATACTATTGAACAGTCAAAAAGATGAACTAGGGCCTCCCTGGTGGTGCAGTGGTTAGGCGCTGCACTGTGGAGCTGTAGGCAGTGGCGAAGCAAGTTCAACACCCTGCTGGGGAGATTCCCACATGGCGTGGCAGACCTCTCCTGCCTTGCCCGCTGCTCCCCTCAGCAGTGTGTTTCCATCAATCTGACTGTTCTCCTCCCCACTCTGTCTCTGGTGAACCTTCTCGCCGCCCCACACCTCTGGCTTGTACCCCAGCTTGCATGCATAAATAAATAAATCTTTAAAAAAAAAAAGATGAACTAATGCCATTTGCAGCAACATAATTGGAGCTAGAAGGGACTATGTTCAGTGAAATAAGTCAGAAGGAGAAAGAAAAATATCAGATGGTTTCACTTATAGGAGGAATATAGGGGAACCAAATAAGGGATTAGGGGAAAAAAACAGTAAAAAAACCAAAAAAATTAACCGGCAACTATAAATCAGAGACATTCTGTAGGGAATGCAGAGGGAGAGGGATCAAAACAAGGGTGGGATGAGCATAAGGGACTATGATGGTGGTGCATGGGTGAATTGATGATGGAAATTCTATGGAGACTACACCTGAGAAAAGAAAGCAAACATTGTACAAAAATGAATACATAATTGTACAAAAATAATATAAATATATATAAATGAATTATTATAAAAAGTATAGCTGTGTCTTAATGAGGGAAAGATAAATTAATTGAGTTTGGTAGAAACGAAAGAACTTCTTCCTTCTACCCAAATAGAGTTACAAAACTTTTGGGGGGCAGCAGAAATGCTTTTACATGAAAAAAATTTAAGCTGAGCCACTCTGGTTGGAAGAGACAAAGAACTGCAGACTTAACTGTCTTCTCCAAATTACTCCTGAGGTAAATGCAAAATAGTAAGATTCCAAGAAATACAGTCAGGGGAAAAATATTTGCAGTTGTATTCAAGATACCTCTTTATAAGCAACAGAATCTGATTCTAGCTAAGTTAGGCAGAAAAGGCACTTACTTTAGCCCTCTGAAGGATTTCAATTCTCTGACATAAGGGAGTCTGAAGAAACAGATCTGGGGATTTCTTGACAGAAACAAGCCTGCAATGATGAATTCCTTGGAAATAGAATGATAAGGATACTGCTACTGCTGCTGAAATTGATACCCAGTTGCACCTGCTTCCACCATTGTTCAAGCAAGTCATTCTTGGTGTCACAGTCACTATCAGCAGTGAGAAGTCTCTATGACCTCTACATCCTGAAATCTCCAGTTTCCATTCAAAGTCCAGGATTAATGTCTCTGATTGAAGGACCCTTGCTCTTAGGACCTCATGCTTTTCCTCTAGCTTCAAGGGATTCGGGAAGCCTGAGAAAATTTTCTGCCTCAACTACAATGATTGAGGTGGGAGACTGCCTGAAAGCAGAGCCTGAGTAGCCAATGTGAGTGACACATGTGTATTTTTCCTTTAGATCATGTTTGTCATTCTCAACACTGACTGCACAGACCAGTCACCTGGGAAGCCTTTGGGAACAAATTAAATGACCAAATGCCACAGATCAGTTGAATCTGAATCTCTGGAGCTGGGACCCAGACATCCATACATTACCACATATCATTGTTCCACAAATTTTTTGCAGATTTTATGTAAGAATCTTGAGTTTCTCACACCAACATGTAAAAAGATGTAGGAATGGACTTCCTAATTTTTGTCTTCCAGCCCATCCAAGTGTCACAAGACAAAACATTTCCTCCTCATTCTAAGTGTAAAGAGTGTCTTTATATTCTCTCACTGTTGCATATACCTTTTATATTCTCCCACTGTTGCCTACATATCAAGTATTGTCTGACATGAGATGTAGTTCTCCTACTGTAAAGTAGGAATGAAAAGGAGGGAGAAAAAGTCTTTCTCTGACTTATAAAGGGAAAGAAGCATAATTTTTGTGGTACATTGCTATGGGCAATCATAGCGGTCCAGACACCTTTAATTGAACTTATATTATGTACCAGGAACTTTCAGAGACACTGAGAATACACACAACTCTAACCACAGCACAAACAACCATGGCATTTCAACCTAATTAAAGAGATTTTTATAAATGTTTTGAAAGAAAATGTCTCAATTATATCACAGAATAACATGCTTGACTTTATCAGGAGAGGACTGGATCATAGAATTCAGGGACCAGCCCTGTGATAAAATAACTTATCCAGTTCTCTCCAGATAACGTGGCCAGATCAATCTGGAATGGAGCCACAACTCTCTTACATGTTTTTCCATAAGTCAGAGATAATTTCTTTTTCTCTATTTAGAAAAAGGAGATTAGAACAACCAGATGGGCATTTGCTCAACTTGTTTCTATTTCTATTTTGAAACATATTGAGGAATACTGAATCCACTACAGAAAGCAAAACACAACAGTTGGCAAAACTGAAGTCTCTTAAGGAAATTTTTCAGGAAGTGCTGGGGCCCATTTTTCTTGAACAATGTTTGGTTAATAAGACTAGATCTATGCTTTTCTAGTTAGCATCTCAAATCATTTGTAGAACAAAGCACAGAATAAATAAATGTATCTGTAATTAATCACCTCCTATCTCAAGAGGGAAAAACTGCCTGACAGTTCATCCTTGAATTGATCGAATTCCTCTCCTTCAGTGCGTGGCAGAGGATATCTCAGGTGCTCTTTTCTGAGTTTGCATTTTCAATTTGCCTTTTGCTGAGGTGGCCGTTGATTGAGAGAACACTGCCCCAGCTGCCTATCTCTGTGCTTTTCTAAACCAAAGTAAAAGAGTAAGTATAAACCACAGCAGCACAGAATTATCCACAAGGCATCCCTAAAAGACAAGTCCAGAGTAGAGTCCTGACTTCCCACCCACATCCATTAGGCAACCACCTCCCACGATTTCCTCGGTGTTACATTGCTATCAGTGGCTCTCAGCTCTCAGCAATTGGGCAGAAGCTAAATGGGAAGGAGACTAATGTCAGTGTTCAGAACCCTGAATCATAGCTCAGGAGCAAACTTTTTCACATACTACCCTTGACCACGGCAATTTATTTTTTGGGGTAACAGTTATTTTTTAAAGGTTTATTTATTTATGCATACAAGCTGGGGTGTAGGCCAGAGGTGTGTGTGGTGGGGAGAGGATTCACCAGAGACAGAGTAGGGAGCAGAACAGGCAGATTGACTGAAATACACTGAGTGGAGCAGCAGGGGAGACAGGAGAGGTCTGTGTGCCATGTGGGGAGCTCGCTGGTTGGGGATTGATTTGTGCTGCAGTGGCTGTGGATAGCTTCATAGTGCTGAGACTGAACCAGCTGCGCCACCAGGGAGGCGTTGGGGAAACAATTTTTTCATCTGTAGAATGGGGGCAACCATTCCTACCTGCATTTGTGTTTTGATAGAGTAATAAAGAAGCTAACAAAAAGACTATAACAATAACAACAACAACAACAAAAAAAAACTAGCAAGTGACCATAAATAAGAGACATTCTGTAAGGGGGGAGGGGGAGAAAGGGTTCAAAAAGGGGGAAGAAAAGAACACAAGGGTTCTTTTCTTGTGATGGTGATGGTTCACGGGTGAATTGGTGGTGGGAATTTTACGGGAATACACAGTAATGTAAAAGATATAAATAAAAAATATATTATAAAATGTTTTTTAAAAAGACTACAACATACTTTACAAGTAAAGAATAGGATTATTATGTTATCCTTCTTTTCATTACTTCCCTGCTGTGCCTGACTTTCAGACTCACAGGGGTATTGCTATAAACCATATCCTCCCTGAATCTTCTTTTTTTTTTAAAGATTTATTTATTTATACATACACTCTGGGGTACAGGCCAAAGGCGTGGGGCGGCGAGAGGGTTCACCAGAGACAGAGTGGGGAACAGAACAGGCAGAACAGAAATACACTGCTGAGGGGAGCAGCGGGCGAGGCACAAGAGGTCTGCAGCACCATGTGGGATTCTCCCCGGCTGGGCATCAAACTTGCATCGTGCTGCCGACAGCTCCACAGCGCAGCGCTCAACCACTGCGCCACCAGGGAGGCTCCTCTCTGAATCTTCTATGTGAACATCTCCATCAGCACATTTTCCCCAGGATCAGAATGCTCTTTCACAAGTCAGAATTCTTTTCATCACCATCATTTGTCGAATCCCAAGATTTTTTGTTTGTTTATTAGTTTTTTTTTTTTCCAGAGAGATCAGGAAATCACAATAAACCTAGAAGAAGGTGGGGAAAGCTGAGGTGAGGCAAGTTGGAAGGGGAATTTGAAATAGTAGCTGGGGAGGTGGACAAGTACCATTTAAATGTCAAGTCTACTTGACACAAATAACAAAAAGCCAAACTGATACATTTTTTAAACAATCAAAATTGCTGATATTCCCTTGTTTATTTATTTTTAAATTTACATAGAATAAAATATCCTCTTTTTGATGTATGCAGTTCTTGGAGTTTTTCCAAATGCCATCACCGCGCTCAGAAATAGGATAGGGCCACCACTCCAAAAATACTTCCTCTTTGTGCTCCTTGGTAGTCCAGGCCTCCCCTGACTTTTAAGCCCTGGCAACTTCTGATCTGTTTCTCTATCCCTACTGGAATTTTAAAATTAGACATGAAAATTTCCCCTCAGCATACTAAAAGTGTGTTTACTCTTGGTCTGTATTTGTGTACTCTACTCATAGTAATAAAGTTGAAAGAAGAGCTATTGTCTTTAGAGCTTTCCTATCACTATTTTGACAAGTGTTCCCCTTTCTGGAAGCCAAGGGAAGGTACTCAGGGTGGGGACATGTTCTGTTTGTAAAAATGGACAAGATCTCATAGAAGGGCCGTTTTCAGCACAGATTTGCATCCCTGGTATAAAATTAGAATTACTTCTCAACGAGAAACAGCCTGTGTTAAAGTAAGTACAAATCCTTTCAGAAAAATCCCAGGTTTGATATAACTTTTAATTAAGTTTCTCAAAAGCTGGAGCTCATTTATTCTTCCCTCTGCCATTTAGCCGCAGTGTATACTTGGCCCTATGCTCATTGAGATCTTGCTTTGAATTCTAATTCCACTCTCAGTTTTTAGACATAATTTTTGTTCATTTCAATGATTTTCTAAAATCATTACTTGAATATTATCAATATCTACCTCCCCTTTAACAACCAGTTTTACTCTTGAAATCTCCCTGGATAAAGCTATTAAGGAGTTTGCACTATCTCGTCTCAATACTGGATTGTAGCTAGTATTTTAAAACCAAATTAAACAAAATGAATTCCCTAAACAAATTAAATTCAAATATGCATTCATTTCTTATCCTGACTACAGATAAAAATGTGATAAAATGAACCTTAATAACATGAGTCTAGCAGTTGTAGTATGAACAACAGGTGAGTTTTTCAGTGTTTATTTGACTAATGAAAGATGAAATACTGTAAAAAGTTTTAAACAACTTTGAAATGCCAAGCAGCATGTCCTTTATCATTCAAACTAAAACCCAGCAGGCATGGTGGGAAGCAAACACTACCCTGTTCTTTTGTTTTGTTCTGGTGGCATGACATTTCACAGGCAAAGAAGCCCACCTGTAGTCAAAATCCACACCCTTCCCCCAAATTTTAAAAGTTAATGAGTTAATTCCACATAGCTTCACCATCTTTGGTTTAATCTACATTTCACTATATTAAAACTGTAATAATGGAAACATTTATCTGGACTAGCAAAACAGAGAATTTTTTATGCCCTTTGTGTACATTACTTTTCTGTCTTAATCATGTGTTTATTTCAAATTTCACTTGCTCGCACAAAATATATTCAAAATTGTTAACTCTGAAATGTAACAGTCATTGTGTTCATAGCAGACCATCCTCTAGCTCCTTAAACTGGCTGACTCTGCATAAATAAATAATTTCTGATCACAGAACACCCTAAGAAAGAAGCTAGGTCTTCAGGTTCTATAGATATCAAGAACAACTCTCAGAGTCCTTTATAAGGAACAATAAAGCAAACACTGATATATATGCTTTTTGTATTTAATTAGTTACATTGGAAACAGATCTTAATTATTTTCTAATGCCGGAGAGCACATGGGTAATTACTGTGATCTCCTTATGTTTTCCAAATGGTTGGTGTAAAATCTATGCTTAAAAATGGAAAATATCTTTGAATTTGTGTTAAGGAAGGATGGGTACCAATGAGTGAGAGAATGAGGCATACAGAGTGCTATATTTCTTAGAAATGATTTCCTGTTTCCAAACTGGAATATTAGCGTCTCTGAATAACAGTTTAAAGTCAAGTAATCTCAAGAGTTTTAGAGTTGGAAGGGAAATGATAGAATTTAATTCTTATATTTGAAGAAACTCAAGCCAAACTGAATTAAAAATTTGTTGAAAAACCACAGAGGAAGCTAGTAAGTAGAATCACAAGAAGTGGAACCAGGGAGCACACATACTCTATTTACTGACTCTCACTTCCTGATAGGGCCCTATAGAGCCTGTCTAGGCCAGCTCTGAAACTTTCAGAGCCTAGAGGACTCTGAGAACCACTGATAGTTTTCTATTTCCAAAGAAATATTCCCCAACCAAATACCCTACTCATAAAACAAAGTCAATCTTCTGATAACTTTAAGAAGATCATAGTCAATCACTTCAGCTCTTTAAGATTTCATGAATACAGCCTTTCATTGAAGAGGTAGCTATCATAACAGCAACTAATATAACATAAAATAATATAATGTAATATTATATGACATAATATAACATAATATATATATATTATATATATTATATATATTATATATATTATATATAACAAAATCATAATAGCTAAAATAACAGCATAATATAGTGAAAAGAGCTTTTATTTTCACTATTTTACTGTGATTATCCAGCTGTCATTCATTCAACATTTAAACTTTTAGATGCTATGCATTATACTTTCTTTTTAAAAAAAAAAATAATTCTTGGGCCTCCGTGGTGGCACAATGGGTTAAGTCTCAGCACTATGAAGCTATCCACAGCCACTGCAGCATGAGTTCAATCCTCGGCCAGGGAGATTCCCGCATGGCACAGCACACCTCTCCTGCCTCACCGGCTACTCCCTTCAGCAGTGTACTTCAGTAGATCTGCCTGTTCTGCTCCCCACTCTGTCTCTGGTGAATCCTCTCACCACGCCACATCTCTGGCCTATAGCCCAGTTCTTATATGCATAAATAAATAAATCTTTAAAAAATTTAATTCTTGCAACAATTTATTTAGTGAGTACCGGTGCTTGTCATTACCTATTTGCTGCCAAATTCATTTCAGGTCCTTCCTCTGCTCTGTTCACTACCACAGGTGGTAGGATCCAGCAAGTTACATTGCTGAACTTTGCTTGCCAACTGGATTTCAGTTAGTTTTAGTAAAGGAGGGAACTGGCAGAGATAAAAGGACAGAAATAGGGGAGATGCTGGGAGTTAATGCCCATTGCCATCCATTCCAGGCAGCATCTCCAAGAGTGGCTGTACCCCCTTACCTGTTTTCACTCTTACTAAGAAGCCCAGACTCCAGAGCTTTGGTAATTCCATGTTTCCTCTTCATCCCTCCAACCACAATTGAGACGGGTTGCCTGATAGGTTGCCTCATCATCTCTGACTGGGCTTAGCTCTTGCAACACATTTACAATTAATTCCCAGTATTGAAAAAATAATTCTTCCTGGACCACTTGACATGAATTCACCACTTGTGCTGGAACCTGGCTTATAAGCTTTTATAACATTATTATCCTTATCCTACGCATAAAGAAACTACATGTCAGTGAAGTTTGTCTCACACCAGGGAATTCACAGGGTGGTAGATATTATGCTGAACATCATTTAATCTCCATAAAAATATCATGAGCAGTTATTAATATTCCCATTTCACAGATAAGAAATTTGGGCTGAAGGAACATAAATAACAAGCCCAGTGTCATCCTACTTGGTAGCAGACCTAGTGACTGCTTAGATCAGAGTCTAGATCACTAAAAGGTACAACAATGAACAGATGCTGGTATATGGTGATACCACTTAATTTTTGATTGGTCAAACTCTTCAGGAAGTTCATGCTAGAAATTGGAGAAGGGAGTCCACATGAGTACAACTCAGCCAGTTTATAAGAAGGCTCAAAGTCACCACAGATGTTTTATAAATAATCACAGGGTTACAAGTGGTGGCGTGCTGTTGTTTAACTATCTACCCTCCAGGAAAAAAACCCTGATTCATAGTGTTTGCCAATTCCATAATGTACTATTCTCATCATAGCTGATTTTAAATGACTAATGTGATGTTAAGTTCATAGAATTCTCGAAACTCTAACAAGCAGCTCTACCAAACATGGCTGACGGTATAAAAGCATACCATTAGCTTTTATTGACTTAATTTTCTTAAAGCAATACATTTTCAGATTAAGTCAAACCTTAAAAAATATGAGCTGATGAATTTTTGTTTTTCAAAAGACATCATCAAAAATGAACATGCCTAAAACTGGGAGAATGTGTGTGTGTGTACATACATAAATATACTATAATATATAAATAAATCTTATGCAACTAAATAAGAGAAAGTAAGTTTTAAAAATGGATGAAGAGTTCAATAGTGAGGAGGACAAGGTGAAGATAGAGTAAAGAACTTGTCCTTTCCGTCTCCAATTATTACAACAAATTTCTATCTAAATATGAACTAAACTTCATGGGAACAGACCTGAAACCTCTATATGAAGAACTTCCTAACAAAAGACAAAAAGGCAACATCTAGAGGGATGGTGAGGCAGAGATACTCTAGTCAAGGAGGGAACTGCACTGGGGGGTCAGTTAGGCACAATCAGAAAGTTCTAAGGGTGCAGAGCTTTTCCTTGGGGGGGGGGAGAGCTGTGACTAACATACAGCACCCTAACCCTATACTCCAGAATAGCCTCCAGAAACCTAGTGTTGAGGACCAGAGGGAAATTAATATAAGAAAGTTGAAGAAAATATAGAGACTAAGAATCAGCCTTTGGTAGTCCCATGAGTCATACTTGCTCTGGAGCATAAAGAAACAACTACCAGTCTGAACAGGGTTCAACCCATAGAAGAAGGAATTACAGATGTTGCCTCACAGCTTGGCCCTGGGAGGCGAACAATACCAGGGAATAATCTGGAATTGTAGTCACTGGAAGACACGAAATTGACTTATCTTACAATCTTGCCATTAACGGAAACCTTAAAGGTGAATCCCTGCTAAGTGCAATGCCCACCTAAGTAGTCTTGCTAGCTGGGCCCCAGAGATAATAATCAAAAGGGTCTACCCCTAGAATACTACATGCACAACCCCTGAGAGCTACTACCTACTTGTCAGCAAACAAACTGGTAATCAGCAAGCACCCTACAGATCTTCCAAAGCATAGGCATCTAGGACACAAACCCTGCTACATACTGTGCTTCCCTATCTGCCCAAGCCTGCCAGAACCCATATATTCCTGGTCCCACACACGTGTGCCACCCCCTGCAAGACCCTCCATAGCATGTCACATATATGTCCAGCCATATTCAGTGCTGTGACCCCAAGCTGTGCCACCCTCAGGATCATGCAGAGCCTCAGTCAGCCACTGGGCATCATGGGCACATACTATAGCTACCACAGCCAATAGTCCAGCTAACCCAGCACACAAGCTAGCTGAAGGTCAAGTCTCCAGCAACTACTTGTCCTTGTGATACTGTGGGCTGCTACCAGCACTGTCCCCTGTTGCAAGGTCAGTAGACAAGAGTGTGGCAGATATCCTAACATACAAGTTTACATCGTATAGGAACTCCAGGCAACCACATACTAAAGCCAGATCCACACCATTACCTACTGAAAGTGTAAGGCTGATACCAAACCCAATCAAAGCACTACTGTTTGGCAGGTTGACAGTCAAACCCAGAGTGCTGCTAGGACACAGCAGGTAGTGATTGTGGTGAAGAGATAGAAAAAATTAATCCACGCAAATGGAGCTGAAAAGAAAGTTGGTACATCACTTACTTATCTTTAGGGAAATGCAAATGAAACCACCATGAAATTTCACCTCATACTGGTGAGAATGGCTATTATCAAACAGTCAAGAAATATTAAATGTTTGCAAAGGTGTGTAGAAAAAGGAACCCTTGTGTACTGTTGGGAGGAATATAAATTGGTGGAATATGGAAAACAGAAAGGAGAACATTCCTCAATTTGACAGATGGTTGAATTAAGAAGATGTAGTATATACACACAATGGAATATTACTCAGTTATTTAAAAAAGGTGAAATTTTGCCATTTACAACAACATGGATGGATTTTATGGGATTATACTAATTGAAGTGATTCAGGCAAAAACAAATAGCATATGATTTCACCAGGGTGTGGAATATGAAGAAAAAAAAAATAAACAAAACAAACCCTTACACTCTGACCAGAGAAGGAAAGGCTAGAGAACAGGTAGAGGGGCCCAAATGGTTGGTGGTAGATGATGTTTTGACATTTGGTGGTAGGCATGGTGTGAGATATACAGTTACTGAGGTGAGGTTGTACACCTGGAACCTCTATGTGTTGTAATGTTACCTTAATATTAAGGAAAAATATTTCTTAGTGCAGAGAAAAATTAAGTCTTAAACAGGCCCTATTAAAAATACTGTGTTCCTTTTATGGGTCACAAACTTTTGAAAATATACTCACAAACATTACTGACAGGAAAATGCAAATTAAAATGAGGAGATGCTGCTATATCTCCCTAAAAGAAATAAAGCAAAAGTGACTGGTAATGTTAAAAATTAGTGAGGAAATAATAAAATTTATCTGTACTAAAATTTCTAGTATTTGAAGAAATACTAATTGTCAAGGAACTAATTACCTTTATATATGTATTTTTTAAAGTGTGAAGTAGGTACACATGTGCTGTCTACACACAGAGTGTTGTCCTTGAGCCAAGTGCAAACTATTCCTGAGTGTGAGTCTGGTAGATCTGACATTGCCTTTTCCACTGGGAGACCCAAACTTCATAATCATGACCCTCAAAAGAAATGAAAAGCAGGGAGGGAAGTGAAGACAATCGAAGCACAGAATACAGCTTACTCTGGAACAAAACAAGAGAGAGCAGTGATTAACATCACTCCTCAAAACAAGATCAAACATCACAGCACTAGACACCCTTCTACCTCCACTTCACCTCCATCACACCAAGGTAAACGAAGAGGAGAACAAAGATAAATTCCCAGGATCAAACCACATATGCATGCATAAATAGCAAGAAATAAGGTAATATACATGCCTAAGAAGCAAGAAGCATCTCACCATGAACTGAAAAAGCAAAATAAGGACAATTATAAAACAGACAGAAAGAGAGAAACTGTCTGACAAAGCTTTCAATAACAATATTAAAAACATTAAACGAGACACTGGAAGGTCAGTCAAAGACAGATAGGCAGGTACAAGATCTGAGAAAGGGACTAAGGAACAAAGAGAGTTCTTCAATGAAGAGATTGAACATATAAAAAGATCAAAACAAAGGAAAAAAATGAGAAAATTCCACAAGAAATATGGGACACAATTTACAATTGTAAAGGACAAGAACTGCCAGACAATAATTCTCTACCTACAAAATTATCAATTAACAAAGGGGTAATAAAGGTTTTCTTAGAAAAATAGAAGCTAATGGAGTTTGCGACCACCAGCCCTACTCTTCAAGTAATACTAAAAGGAGTTCTTCTACAAGAAAAGAAAAAAAAAGAGAAGCACAAACTCCTTAGTAAAATGACACGAGCCAAACAACACCAGTACCAAGAGCAAGATTAATGAGTTAACAACACCAAATACTAAGGGAAAGGGTGATACAGGTAGAACCAATATAGTTAAATATCAGAGAGCAAACACCAGCTCATAAAGGACCTAAGACACGGGAATTCAAGTAAAACCCACATGCTAACCAAAATTCCAGAATAGGTACCCAAAGACAAAGCAGAAACTAAATAAATAGAAATACCAAGGAAACCATCCACAAAGAGTAGAGAGAAAAAAAGGGGGGGGGGGAAGAAGCAACAGAAAAATAAAACAATCAAAAATCAAAACCAAAATGATTGAAAATAAACAGTTCTTATCAATAATTACCCTAAATGTGAATGATCTGAATTCATCAATAAAAGACAGGCTAACAATGTGGGTGAAAAAATTCCAGTAATGAATACTTTGTTTACAAGAGATCCATTTAAAACCAAAAGATAAAAACAAGCCAAAAATAACAGACTGATATAAGATCATATATACTAATAACTCAGAGAGTAAATTAGGAACTACTGTACTCACATTCTATAAGCTAGACTTTCAACTAAAAAACATAATCAGAGACCAAGATGGATACTATGTAATGATCAGAGGAACGAGTCACCAAGAAGATATAATTCTTATTACTATTTATGCTTTGAATATAGGAGCACCTCACTACATAAAGCAATTATTATTATTTTTTAAAGATTTATTTATTTATACATACAAGCTGGGGTACAGACCAGAGGTGTGGGGCGGCGAGAGGGTCCACCAGAGACAGAGTGGGGAGCGGAACAGGCAGATCAGAAATACACTGCTGAGGGGAGCAGCGGGCGAGGCAGGAGAGGTCTGCCGCACCATGTGGGATTCTCCCTGGCTGGGCGTCTGAACTCGCATCACCGCTGCCGACAGCTCCACAGCGCAGCTCTTAACCGCTGTGCCACCAGGGAGGCCCACATAAAGCAATTATTAACAAATCTCACATAATACATCAAAAAAATACAATCATTGTTAGAGACTTCAACACACCACTGACACATATGGATAGCTTAACCCAACAACAAGTTAACAAAGATAAAAAGCCTTAAATGACGTATTAGATCAGATGGTTTTACTAGATATTTACAGTTTCCATCCTAAAAGAAATAAGCATACTTTCTTCTCCAGTGTACATGGGACATTTTCAAGGATAGATCATATACTAGGATATAAAACAAGTCTCAGAAAATATATGGAAATAGAAATTATATCAAGCATCTTCACAGATCACAGTGTGACAAAGCTAGAAATTAACCATAAAAGGAATCTTGGAACACCCAAAATATGTGGGGACTATCAAAGAAGAGATAAACCAATATCTAAAGACTAATGAAAATGGAGAGACAAGCTACCAGAACCTATGGGGTGCTTTTAAAGCAGTACCATGTGGGAAGTTCTTAGCAAATATAGGCCCACATTTAACAAAAAGAAAAAAAGCAAGAAAGAAAGATCTCAATTTAATAAACTAATTGTAGTTGAAGTCACTAGAAAAATAAAAACAATAATAAAAGCACCTAAAATCCAGTAGAAGTCAAGAAATAATAAAAATTAGAACAGAAATAAATGAAATGGCAAACAAAAAGACAGTCCAAAAGAGCAGTAAAACCAAGAGTTAGTTGTTGGAAAAGATAAACAAAATTGACAACTCATTAGCTATGGTTATGAAGAAAAAAGAGAGAAAATGCAAATTAATAGAATCAGAAATTAAAAATGTGAAATTACAACAGACACTGCAGAAAACACAGGATAATGAGAACCTATTAAAAAAGGTTCTATGCAAACAAATTGGGCACCCCAGAGGAAATGGGAAAATTCTTAGATTCACATAAACTCCCAAGATTGAACCAAGAGAAAACAGTCCAATCACAAAAGACTAATAAAATGCCTACCCAAGAACAAAAGCCCAAGACCAGATGTCTTCACCAATGAGTTCTGATCTATATAGGAGATCTTACTCACACACTTCAAACAAAATTGAAGAGGGAGGAAATCTCCCAAAAACAGTATATGAGGCCAGCATTAGCCTGATCTTAAAATAAAACAAAGAGTACAAAAAAGAAAATTAGAGACCAGTATCTCTGATGAATGTAGGTGCAAAAATTCTCAACAAAAATCTAGCAAACTGAATATAGCAACATACTAAGAGAATCATTCACCCCAGAATGTGAGTCTGGTTCAACATATTTAAATCATCCAATGACATACTTCAAATCAAAAAAAGAAGATAAAAATCACACAGTCATCTCAATAGATGCTGAAAAATATTCCACAATGTCCAACATCCATTTATGATAAAAAGCCTACAAAAATGGGAATAAATGGAACCTATTTAAATATGATAAAAACCATATACGACAAACCCACCACCAATATCATACTCAATGGTGAAATGTTTAAAGCATTTCCAGTAAGATCAGGAATAGGACAAGGATGCCCACTATCACTACTATTATTCAACACAGTCCTGAAAGTTCTAGCTGCAGCAATTAGGCAAGAAAAAGACATAAAAGAAATCCAAATTGAAAAAAAAGAAGTGAAACTGTCATTATTCATAGATGACATGATAATATACTTAGAGAAACCAAAAGATTATACAAAATTTTTTTTAAAAACTTCTAGAAATAATAAAATGAATACAGTAAGGTGGCAGGATACAAAATCAATACACAAAAATCAGTGGCATTTCTATAGGTGAAAAATATATCAGGAAAATGGAATTAAGGAATATACTTCCATTTATAATCACACCAAAAATAATGAAATAACTGGGAATAAACCAAGGAAGTGAAGGACTTCTACAATGAAAACTATAAAACTTTATTAAATGAAATAAGGAAAGACACAAAGGAATGGAAAGATATCCTGTTCTCATGGGTAGGAAGAATTAATATAATAAAAATGGCCATGTTACCCAAAGCAATTTAAAGATTTAATGCAATACCTATAAAAAGACCAATTACTTTTTTGAAGGAAATAGAAAACACAATTTTCAAATTTATATGGACTCACAAGAAGCCCTAAATAGTTGAAACAATCTTGAGAGAAAAAAACAAAAGGGTGGCATCATTTTCCTGACTTCAAAAACTATCACGCAGCATCAGTACTCAAAACAGTATATTACTAGAAAAGAAACAGAAACTCAGACCAATAGAAAAGAATTGAAAGCCCAGAGATGAACCCACATAAATAAGGACAGCTAATTCTAAATAAAGGAATTATGGCCAAACAATGGAGGAAAGATAGCCATTTTAATAAACGGTGCTGGGAAACATGGATAGCTACAAGCAAAAAAAATATAAATCAAGGCCCACATTTCACACCATACATGAAAATTCACGCAAAATAGATAGAATATTTAAATATAAGAACTGAAACCATAAAGTACTTGAAAGAAAATATAGGGGAAACACTACAGGATATCTATCACAAACATGTATTTGGGAATACAACCCCAACAGCAAAAATAAAAAAAAAATAGAACTACATCAGACTTAAAGGTTTCTTTTTTAAAAGATTTATTTATTTATGCATACAAGCTGGGGTGCAGTCCAGAGGTGTGGGGCAGTGAGAGGTTTCACCAGAGACAGAGTGGGGAGCAGAACAGGCAGATGGCCCGAAATACACTACTGAGGGGAGCAGCGGGTGAGACAGGAGAGGTCTGCTGTGCCATGTGGGAATCTCCCCGACCAGGTATCGAATTGAACTGCAGCCACTGACAGCTCCACAGTGCTGCGCTTAACCCGCTGCACCACCAGGAGGGCCCCAAATATAAAGGGTTTTGTTTCTCAAAATAAACCATCACAAAAACAAAAGGCAACCTATACAATGGGGGAAAAGTATTTGCATGACATTATCTGATAAGAGGTTAATTTCCAAAATTTATAAAGTACCTCGATAGACACTTCTCTAAAGAGGACATTCAGATGGCCTATAAAAATACGAAAAAATTGGGCCTCCCTGGTGGCGCAGCGGTTAAGCGCTGCGCTGTGGAGCTGTCAGCAGCAGCGATGCGAGTTCGACTCCCGGCCAGGGAGAATCCCACATGGTGTGGCAGACCTCTCCTGCCTTGCTCGATGCTCTCCTCAGCAGTGTATTTCTGATCTGCCTGCTTTGCTCCCCGCTCTGTCTCTGGTGAACCCTCTTGCCGCCCCACGCCTCTGGCCTGTACCCCAGCTTGTATGTATAAATAAATAAATCTTTAAAAAAAAATGAAAAAATGTTCAACATCATTTGTTATATGGCAAATGGAAATTAAATCACACTGAGATTCTCCCTCACCCCTGTGAGAATGGCCCATCTAAAATAGAATGGAATTAGCAAATGCTGTGGAAGTAGCTGTGACAAAGGAATCTCATCCATTGTTCATGGGAATGCAAGCTGGCGTAGCCCCTGTGAAAGATGGTATGGAGATTTCTCAAGAAAATAAAAGTGGAAATTCCATTTAACCCAGCAGTACCACTATTAGGTATTTACCCAATAAATACAAAAACTCCAATATGAAAAGATCTATCTGCACCTATGTACAGTACAGCAATGTTTATAATTGCTAAACAATGAAAACAACTCAAGTGCCCTTCAACAGATGAATGGATAGAGAAATTGTGGTGCATATAGTCAATGGAATAGTACACAGCTCTGAAGAAAGATGAAAAGGTAGCATTTGGGACAAGACAGATTGAACTTGAGGTAATAATGTTGAGTGAAATCAGTCAAAATGTGAAAGACAGGTTTGTGATGGTTTCATTCATCTGCAGAATATAAATACCAAAAACATCCCACAAAAAAAAATACAGGCAAATAATAGAACAAATACAATATTGAACTCAGCAAAAGCAAAAATTTAAAAAAATGATTAATAGAGGGAACAGGGGAAAGTGTGGAATGGATGGGGGGGAATGTCAGATAGGGTATGGGCACAGGTGGTTTGGTGGAAGGATATAAAAAAAAACACTTATACTTTGTTTATGATTGCAAAATCATGTTTTGCAATGCCTTCTAAAGCTAAACATTTGCTTTTCCTATGAAATAATTTCAATCATGCATTCAGTCACAAATGAGGACTTTTTATGCATTTTCTATGCAAAGAAATGCAAATGAGTATTTCATAAGGGACAGAGTCTTAACCCAGTCTGGAGGACTGGGTTAAGTATTATTGGTTGCAGACCAGAGTTAATTTTGCAAGATGCATACACATGTAAGGTTTTCTTCAACCAGCACACTTGGGATTTGTGTACTTTATTGCACGTAAATTATGTTTTGACTTTTTAAAAGTAATCCTTGGGCCTCAGGTGCACATGTATCCTTTTTAGTCTCTGAATCATGACTAAGCCAGGCTTTCCAGATGGAAGAATGTCCAGGTCTTGAGCATATGCCTCTTAGCAGATGCCAGACAAGTTTGCTTACCATTACCATACTCTATGCAAAAAATTTCTCTCATATAAATATTTTCCTTTTACCAGATCCTTAAATCAATATTAGACCTACCACTGAGTCACTGAGATGATCTGTATCATAGACTCAAACAAATCTCCTTTGATGAACTTTATTACTTTATGTTAGGTTTGTTTTATATTGTTTTTTGATATGTCCACTTCTTGATAAATTACCAGTTCTAAATACTCACCAATCTATGTATTTGGAAGGGGATCTAGACTTTCCGTGGTAACTTTAAAAATTTTTGTACTATTAAATAGGAACTAAATTCTCAGACAATTTCTTGTCTTAATTCATGACTTGTCCCTACCCTTAACCATTTCATATAAGCTTTACATCTCTAGGATATCACTAGCTACTCTTCTACAGCTTTTAACATTGTCCTCCTCTTTCCTCTCAACTAATTACTGCCCAAATATTTTTCTGTATTACTCATCTGATTTTTATCATCTCTGACTGAATATTTTGGGTCTTGTTTTCCATTCTAAGTTAATTAAAACAAAACCATATAAACTCCATATTAATAAAATGTAATTAAAATAACTATGTCATTAAAAGAAACAAGGCATATGGTATTATTACCAGTAGGTTGTGAGTTTAAGCAACTCACACTCATATAATAAGGCTTTATATAAAGTCAAGAGACTGTGTATCCAAAGTCTAGCTCCAGGTTATCATGTATGATTTATTGACAGTCTTTGGATACAGTGATTTTACTAGGTTTAAACATGTGTATTTTTAGTTTTACAAACCCAGAGTAATTTTTAAAAGATAAAGACAATAATTTGAACTTCAAGGAACTTTAAAGATTCCCTAGTCTTACTTCTATTCATCATATTTATATATAATGGCAGAGAGTAGGAGATGGAGGAGGTTTTAGAGCAATTACATCCTTTACCCAATTTAATTTACATACTATGAGGATGTTTTCATAACTGTCAAGGTCTGTTACTTCTTGACTTGTTTTACACTGTGAGAAACTTAGCCAAATGTCTTCTTGAAAGTAAGTTTCCCAATATCTACTAAATTTGCTTAAAATTACCAGTTTTACTGAGCTCTAAAACTTTATGTACTGATTTCAAACCTTGCTTGAAGACCAGAGTTGCGTCAACCTGCTGCTAAATTGCAAATAAACCATAACATTGACTGAGTCAATCAGTTTGTATAAAATACTTTCCTCTTCCTTTCTTCTTGAGAGAAAACAAAATGGAACTCTTCTAACTATTTAAGATAATTTAACAACACTTTCATTATCACACACATTTATGTTATGTTATACGTCATTTAATGAAGGATTTATAAGAAGATAGGTCAATAGAACAGTATTTGGAGGACTACGGGCTAAGGTGAGGGCTGAAGGCGAAGTGAAAAAAAATGCTATGTACAAAAAATGGATCCTTAGAATTTTGCTATTGTTTATTCTCCTGTGTTCATTTGTTTTCCGGTATAGTACATACAGAACAATAAGAATAAACAGGGAAACATTTTGCTTTTTTACTTAGCTTGGATAGTATTATGTTAATAGGTGATAACAAGAATACAGAATTACTTTTTGATTGTTCCAGTCTTCTATAACATAGAAGATTATCTTCATGTTGGAAAGGTATAGAGTGGTGTGAGAGAATGTGATGACATTTTGAAAAATGGTCCCCAGAGATAAATAATGTGGATTTGGATCCCAACATTCCACTCATGAGTTATATGATATCATGCAAATTATTTGCCCTGAGTCTTGCTTTGTGATATTAATAATTCCAAACCCAGAGCAGTAGAAGAGAATTACACAGTAACAGTAACAATTTAATATATGGTAGGTAACACGGAACAGAGGTCTAAAGTAAATAAGAGTCTCTCAAGTAGGATGGAAACAATGGGGATGAAGAGAAAATCCTAAAGTAGATACAGACATGGAGCACATAAGACAATTAAGGCAGGTGAAGACTTCAGAGGATAAATCAGTTAAAGGTAGGATTTAGCAAGATTTCAAGATAAGGTGAGGAGTATTGCTTCTCAGCAGAGTAGCATACAATGGAATCTTACCAATAATTATTTAATTATTTAGTAAAAACACAAGTGAATGATTTGGATAGAGTTTTTTTTTTCTTTCTTTTTTTTTTTCAAGAGTGAACAGTGATAACAGATGAAACAAAAGTTTGTGAGTGTTAGCTTGTGGAAAGTGAGGCTGGAAGAATAGAGATGGATGTTAAGGGATAGAATATGGAGGCCTATGATGCTGGAGCTGATTAGGGCCACAGGACAAACTCAGCACACTACCTGTTTTGAACAGTCCATGAGCTAAGAATAACTTTATATATATTTTTAAAGATTTTATTTCATTTATTTATGCATACAAAAACATGGGTGGAGGTCAGACATGCGGGGGGAGGTCAGATATGCGGTGGGTGGGGGGTGGGATGAGAGGATTCATTAGAGACAGAGTGGACAGCCAGAACAGGTGGATTGATTGAAATACACTGCTGAGGGGAACAGCAGGTGAGACAGGAGAGGTCTGCTGATCCATGTGGGTTATCTCCCTAGCTGGGGATCGAACTCAAGTCGCAGTGGTTAGTGATAACTTAATAGCGCTGAGACTTTAACCCCCGAACCACCAGGGAGCCCCTATATTTTATAATAATCAAAAATAAAGCCCCAAAAAGAGCATTTCAGATATGTGAAAATGATGAGACTGTACTTTCAGTGTCCAAAAAGTAAGACAAATTTTTGTTGCTTTATTATTTAGAATGACCCAGCCTGCATCTCAGAGAACAGGAACAATGTGCTAAGATGTACTTTATAAGCATTATCTATAAAATTTGAATACAACCCTATGAAATAAAACTCAGTGTTCCTATTTTACTGATGAGCAAACTGAAACTTGCATTTCAACCAAGGTTATGCAGTTCATCAGCAGCAGAATCAGAAACTTTACCCATATCAGTTTGTTTTTCCAGATTCCATTTTCCCAGACTAGGATTAAAATCCTGGCTCTAAGAGTAGGGAGACTGTTAAAGCATGACAGAGGGACACCCAGGGATCCCAAACTGTAGGAGAAGAGCAGAAACAGCAATCTTTCTGAAGGCCATATCCTAATACATGTACCCCAAATAGCCACTTTAAAGTCTCTTGCTTTTGTATTTCAACTGGCTTTAAAGTAATAATGTACCCCTGCTTTAGACAATAAATATCCTGTTGCCTAAATTGCTCAGGGCTCAGACTTTGGAAAAGGATTTCCTCTGAGCCTGTCAGTGTAAATAAATACCTCCCCTCCTCCTCTCTGATTACAACTTGGTTCTCTGACGAAATTCTGCCATGACAACATTTTGCAACTCTGAGATTACTTTAACATAGCAGTCCGGAAACAAAAACTAAAATTAAAAGTTACATTTGGTGTCTCTCTCGAGTTTGTTGTTTCATCATTATTCACATAATGGCGAAAATTTATTTTATGAAACTAAAGTTTTGCCAAGTTTAACAATAAAGATTTATTAAAAGTAACATCATTTATCTAAAATGACTAAGCTTTCAGGTTTATTTTTTGCCTCTTATTGTAAAAACACTAAACTTTACTATCTTCTCATCTAAAAATAACATTAAAACATGTCTTTCTGTATAAGTTATACAGTATATAAAAATGATAACCTAACGGCGCTTATAATTTCTTACAATCTAAGAACTTAAAAATGAGGATGTCACAACTCTACATTTAGATAAAGCGAGGTATGTTAAAAATGTATTTAAAAATAAATATATAAAAGGTATTGTAAAAAATGTTTTAAGATAAAATGACTATCTTTAAAAATGGCATTATAAATACAAAGACAAAAGTAAATGACTTACTATAAAAATATTTTCTTTAACTTAAATATCAGTAGTGTATCTATATTACACCAAACTTTAGTCCTTTTTACATATAATAATTGAGGTATTCTAAAACTGCTTTCAAGAGCTTCCTAGGACATATTAATGACTGTTTACATAATCTAACATCTTGGTGCTCTTTTACCTTCAGATTGTAGGAGACAAAATCTTATCCTTTCTACATTACTGAGCCTTGACAAATAAATGCCTCTATTCTTTAACATCCTCGTCACTCTAAATAATTATTTTCTAAACATTGCTAGATTTATTAATAAAAAAATTAACATAATACAATCCTTATCTTAAGTCAATCAGTTATACAAACAACTTAAACAAAAAAAGGTGGAGATGTAGGAGAAGAGCAGGAGCAGTAACCTCAGGAGGCACGGAGAAGAGAAGGTATAACTGCTGCATTAATCTCAGCCCCCTGATTGGGAGGCCAAGAGGCCTCAGAGCACACAATGTACTACCAAGCCGGAACTGGGAAGACCCAGAGTACTGATGAGGAAGGTTCAGAGAAAAAGTGCTGACAGATACCCTTCTAAGTGGCATAGACAAGCCTCTTCTAGCTGGTTAGAACTGGGAGTTAGAACAGGGAGTACAGAAAGTATAAAAGAAAAAGCAGAAATAAAAACTGTGCACTAAGCACTGCTGTCCCTGCGCACCAACTGCCCGACACTCCTTGCTCCCCTGTTGCTATTTCACCACGCTTGTCCCTTGCCATTCAGACCCATTATCAATCCCAACACCAAACTATTAAGGGGTATATATATATATGCTCTAAAGATTTCTGACCATCCAGTTGCAAAAAGGAAAAGAAAGCAGATTCTTAGTGTGAAAGAGGTTAAATAAAATGAGTGTGTATAGAGAGAGAAGAAAAGAAAGGCTATTCCTAATAGTTTCCCAATAAAACCTCCAAAATTACCTATTCCCTTGCGGGCAAATTCCCAAACAGGGTAAGCCCAAAGCAGAGCTACGGAAAGCTGCCACAAGTCTAAAGTACTTTGTGGCTGGAAACCGCAAGAAAGGGGTTAGATCTTAGAGAGCTGGGATAGGAAAACACACCATATCAAGATAATGGCTACCATTTTTAAGCCTCCCCACATGTCTCTCAGCTATGTGTCTTACAAGTGTCTTTACAAATCCCTCCTCTGCAAATTTCCTTCCAAGTCTGAATTCTGAAAAGCAAGCACAGCATGCCTACCTGCCTTCCATGTTATGTCAGCCCTTAGCACTCAGTAGCTCCTCCACGCTAGAATTCTAATTTATGAAATAATGGGATTTGTAATCAGAGGTGGATGTATATTATGGGGGTAGGGAAAATGGCACCTCCCCTTATCCGTAACAAGACCATAAGATGTTTATAAAAGAGGGTTTGAGAGTATGCTGAATGGTTACAGGGTACTTCTGGAACCGAATGAGAAAAAGGGAGTACTTTAGGCAGACACATTTCTAAAAGCTGTACATGAATTAATCCTCACAACTCCTCTCTGAGTTGTATGCTTTTATCAACATCCTGTGCTGAATAGAGGTGGCCTTCTCCAAGGCCACTTCTCAAATAAAAGGTCTAATGTTTGGGTTTTTTGTTAGATGTCACTGAGCCTCCAAAGGGGCACCCAACTGTATATATCTATTCTCCCTCCTTTAGAAGCACTCAGGGGAGGATATTTGAGACTTTTACCTTGGTCTCTTGCAATTCTGCCTCACACCCTTCACTGACTGTCCCAGGGCTTCTTAGACTAACTGAAAGTTCTCTGGTTTCTCCAAGTACATCCTAAAGAGACTAGCTGTATCACAAGAAATGAATCAGCATTTGAAAAAGTACAGCAGATGAGTTTAAAGTGTAAGTGTTGACGGGTTGAAGGCATGTAACTCTCTTATAGAACGAAAGTAGGAGGCAGATGAGTCTTTTGTCAAAGACTTCTGCAGCTGTAGATTTGTGAGAGTGGTGTGCAGCTTCATAACTGGGGTGTTTATTCCTGAGTTCCTCTCCTTTAACCCATAAAGCAGTCACTTTCCTACTTGGAACTCACTCCTGGCAGCTGCTGACAAAACAGGAAGCGATTAGAATGCAGTCTGTCTTGACAACTCTGAACTGACATCGGGAGTTTTAAAACAAGTTTTAGCATGAATTTACTGTTTTAGGACCTCCATTTCTTATAAAACAACCATGCAGGGGTTAAGGTATCAATGCAATGTCCTGTACAAACATTGATTTCATAATGAGCTTTACAAAACAAACTTTACAGCATGTTAAATTCAAAACAAGCTTTTTTTTTTTTTGGATAGAAATTGGTGGGGGTGGGGAGAGAAAGAAGGAACTAGGAAGAGAGGAGGGGAAGTTATACCCTTCTTCCCTCCAGCCTTCTCAGAAAACCAAATATGGCATCTTCCATGAGGAGCTTGTTTTCTGACCACAGCAGATATGTTGAATCTTTTCGGAGGTTTCTCAACAATTCCACGGAACACCAGTGCATGCAGGAATTCATGGACAAGAAGCTACCAGGCATAATAGCAAGGTAATAAAAGGGGGCTTTTTTTTTTTTTTTTTTTTTGTCAAAGGGAGGAGCCTCAGGCTCTTCCTGTAGTGATAGATGGTCGATCCGAGCCTGGCAGGCTGGCCTCAGGGATAAGGAGCTCCCGGCAGCAGCTCTGCTCTCAGCCCGCGCCCCTGCACCCTTGCTCCCGCCGTGCTTTAGATAGACGTTTCCTTTAAGCATTCAAAGGCTCTGATTTGCGCTGTGTTCCAGCTGCACAGAGATAAGCGTTAACCATTTGAAGGTACAAATTCACCTTCATTTGGGAAAAGACAAGATAAAGATCTTTGAGCTTAGATGTCAGTTCTCCTCCAAATTTTACATTTTAAAAAATAACGCAAAGGAGTCTAGTATTCTTTTCATTAGAATCTAATGTCAATAATTACCTGATACTATTTGCCCCCTGAAGATAAAGGGGGGTGCCTCTCTATTCTCTTAATATCCATTTAAAGTCATTTTCTTTATCTGTTATTACAGTTATCACTCTTCAATAAATTATCTTTTCCTTTCAACTTAATATTAGCAATATGCCCTTAAAAAAAGCATTTTTTCCATTATCAGTGACACTCACTAGTTCCTATCCTTCTTGCAGACTTTGTGTGTGTGATTAATGTGTTCAATTTGTGCCAGAGCTGATAAGCATTAAGAAAGAAACAGATTCCACATGCTAAAGATAATCAAATCACCTATCTTGGGGTGGATTGCTGTAACTATGCTTTAGGATATAATGATGGAAAACTGGGAAGAAATGATTGACTGTAGATCCAATTTGCAACAGCACAGGAAACTGGTAGTTTATCTTTTGCTGGGTTTCCATATTGTAGGCCTAAAATTTTTTCACCAGTACAGAACTTCTACCTAAACAATGTTGGATGTATATAGAATTTTGCTTCCCTTTATATGTTTTATGGTTATTTTTAAATGTGTTTTTAAGAAATAGAGTATTATATAGTATTACTAATCAGTAATAAGTAATAGAGTAACATGCAAGAAATTAAAGCAGAGAGCAAGTAAAAATTATTCCTTATCCAGGAACTAATTATAATTTATTTCTTTGGGCCTGTTTGCTTATTGTAAAATTAAAGATGGTGAGCTAAATTCTGAGTTCTTTTTGCAATACGAAACACCTGTGTTTGTGGCTGTAGCTAATTCAGATCCTTGGATTTCTTCAGCCATAAGTTTATTTTGAAAAGGTACTCTGCATGGATATAACCTAATGTAATAAATGACTGTTGCCTGTCTTCAGGATGTATACAATCTAACTGTATATACTGAACATAAAATTTGTAAGACTGAAGAACTTTGAAAATCATAATTAAGTTTGCATTAAAGTAGTAATATATAATTAGAAATTATTTGAACCAATATAGCATTTATTTTAAAAGTAATTTCTTATCTGAAGATGATATTTGGAGTGAGATTTAGCTGAAGGACTTAAAATTGCTGCTTAAAGTTATTTATAATTGAATAACTAGGCAACATGCTTACTTGATGTTTCACTTTTATTAAAGCAAGACATTCTCATATTTTTAAAGTTAAAATATCCTAAAAAACTTATAACAACAAATATTCATCCCTTACCCTTCTTACTCCTATCCCAATTCACAGAAGCCACCACTTTTGACACTCAGATCCATTTTAGTTATTTCTTTTAGAATTTTATTCCTAATTCAAAATATCATGTTCTATTCTTCCTTAATTTTGCTATATTAAAATTGCTAAATAAATCTGCATATCCTCTACCCATGTCAATATATTTATGTCAAAATTTGTTACTAAGTAATTTGAGTGCTTATATCATTTTACTTATGTACATATTATTCATAATGGCACAAAGCATTATACAACTATACTTTATCTCATGTACATTTAAAAAAATTATTTATTTATGCATACAAGGTCTGGGGTGTAGGCGAGAGGTGTGGGGTGGTGAGAGGATTCACCAGAGACACAGTAGGGAGCAGAACAGGTAGATTGATTGAAATACACTGCTGAGGGGAGCAGAGGGTGAGGCAGGAAAGGTCTTCTGTGCCATGTGGGAAACTCCCTGGCCAAGGATTGAACTCCTGCTGCCGTGGCTGCGGATAGCTTCATAGTGCCAAGACTTAACCTGCTGGGCCACCAGGGAGGCCATCATGTACAATGTTTTATTCTTTCATAGAGCTAACTTTTATCTGAATTTTAGTTTATTTTCTTAGTTTTCTATGTACTGTCACTATTATACCCCAAGCAGAAGTATTAATCGTCTCTAAAAACTTCCCAAAAGATCAAGTATTTTGTTAATTTTTCCCCTTGGGAAGATCCTTTCTAGAGTCACTATTCTTTTGTTTTCCTACTACTTGGGGTAATTTGCTCGTGATTTGCTATACAACTTGATGAAGGAATTTATATTTCACCTTCTAGAAATTCTCTTTTCCTCTTTCTGGTAATAGATTGCCTGACTCTGGATCTCACGTCATTCTTTTCTTAATTTTCTTTAGTCTTGTTTTGTTAGCTTCAGTTTATCCTTTAAAAACTCCTCAAGAAAGAATATATGGGAGGAAACATTTTGGGATTCTGTTTAAAAGTACCTTTACTCTATACTCATCTTTGATTTGGTATAAGACTCTGTACTGAAAATAATCTTATGCCAGAAATTTAAAGGTAATTTTCCATTGTGTTTTGGTAAGCAGAGTCACTGCTGAGACGTTTAATGCCATTCAGATCCCTCATCTTTGGCTTGTACATTTTTTTGTTACTATTGCTTCCTTTTATTTTCCCCACATAGAAACTTTTAAGATCTTATATCTAGTATTATGAAACTTTAAGGAATTGATTTGCATATGTGTCTTTTTCATCTATTTTTTGTGAGTACTCCCTGGGCATTTCAACTGAGATACAGATCTTGAAGTATTATTCAATCATTTTTCACCTTTGTGTTTCTCTTTCTGGGAGTTGTGTTCCTCAGACATCAAACCTCATTAATTGATTCTATAATCTTATATTTCCATTTTTTACATTTCATCTTCTAGCACTTCTATTAGTGCTTTTAATTTCCAAGAATGTTCCTTTTTTAAAGTATCTGATTCATATTTCACAGATGTAATAATACCTCCTCTTATCTATTATTTCATTTTCCTTAGCTATCCTTACACTTCTTTTGAGTTCCCTTTTTCTGTTTCTTTTGATCTGTTTCATATCAGGGGACTTCCACAACTACTTGTGGAGAGTTGACTGTCCAACCAGTCAGATAATGAGGTACTAAAATGCAGTTCAGATTCTTTGTGTATCTAAGGGAAGAGTTTGTTGAGTGATTGACTCAATGAAGTAACTGGATGTGGACTCAGCTATTTCTGGGAGATTTTCAGAGGTCAGTAAGTATAAGTTTATTCACTGATATGGTTTGCCTCCACAGGGAGGAATTCTTCAAACCCTGTTTTAAGGTGAAAGTTCTGGGGAATTACAGTGTACAGCTGTAAATAGTTAAATTTGTTATTGTTGTTATATGTATTCATTTTGGAGTCTGGCCTATCTAGAAGATAGTAAGTTTGCAATGATTATTAGTTATCATCATAATATATGAAATTAATATATATGAATAATAATACGATATATTATTTATATAATACATAGCATGTAATGTATGATAATAGTCTCTAGCACATAAAGGAATTGTGAGGATTCAAAGAGATAATTCATGTAAATCACTTAGTTGTGCCTAGAATAATGCCAATCCTTATATAATATTAGTAAGTGCGATATTAATAATATTATCAGATGCCAAACATATTTCTTATAGATTTACTTGGCTTAAATAATTTAATTCTCACATTTCCTCCAAAAGTTAGATACTATTATTAAAATCCTATAAGATAGGAAGTAGTGATAGTGGGAAAAATGAGGCTTTTTAAATTTAACAAAAGGCAGTGTCCCAATTGCTTACTGGTTACTATATTGGTTGTGCACCCACGTGCACATTTAAAAGACTACTCAGGTATAGGGAACAACAACATTGGGATTTATTTAACAAACAAGGAAAAACAAAAAATTACTAAAATCAACATAGGGAAAACAAAAATTACTAAATTTAACATATGGCCATTTACCTTACTTAAAACAATGTCCAGTCTTTTAAGTCCAGAAAAATAATAAAGGTGGCGTCTTCCCACCACTGCTGGTATAAAGCTCTTCTTCCAGACAATAGGCCACGATTCCAAAATGGCATCTTCTTTTTTCTGTTGACGGAGTCTTCCTGCCGATGCGGGCCACAATTTCATAGTGGTGTCTTCTTTCCGACGCACGCTGATCAGACTAGGCCAGGTTCCAACTCACAAGGACGACACAGGACACAACTAGAAATGTTCCTAAAACTGCCTTAATGCCATAACACAGCATCAAGCCAACAACACTACAAACAGCAACTACAGTGGCCAGACGGCCCATCAGACTGCACTCACGCATTTTAGAAGGTTCCCACTTTGGGCCTCTGCCTTCTTCCTTTGGCTGCAGCAAAAACAAAACTGGGAGCAGTTTCCATCACTTGGCTAGTGGAAAGCCTCCAAAGTCCCTGACCCTAAATTTTCATTCCCACATTGTGGTGGGCTACCGACTCCTGCTTCTCTCTCCTACCTCATGACGATAGTTCTTTTTAGTTCTACATATTGGCGTCTCTCCTTCTCTTCCTTAGTCCCCCTTTTTATCTGCTTTCAAAAACCCCGCCCCAACTGCAAACCTCGATCTTTACCACGTGGTTTACCTGGGCTTACCTGGGGTTTCAGATTACCTGGCTGCAATTTACCTTTAACAGCAAAACCCCTCTAGGGGGCGCCAATTTACTGGACTTGACTCAGCCCGATCACAGTAATATCCTTTTTCACATGAAGATCAGAGAAATTAAATACCTAGTCCAAGGTAATATAAAAATAAGCTGGGATTTTAATCTGGTTGGTCTGCTCCATCGTTTATGCTATCCACACATGTAATCATTTTTAAGAATTAACCAAGAGCATAGAGAGGAATAGGTATATTAAGACTTATGAGTTGGAAGATAATTAGACCTAAATAAAGCAGGAACTCATTCATAGCTGCCCTTGACTGTATGCTTTTCAGTTTCCTTAAGAACCTTGCTTCAACCTGTCTTTATCCTATTACTCTGTGCATGCTCTTTCACTTCAGCCCAAACCAGGCTTGTTTACCTAAAGCCCAAATTAGCAAACATCATTTTACCATTCATGTTTACCCTCTATCTGTCATTCCATTCCCTTCTTACTGTTTTCTCCTATTTCAACTTCCTCGAGATCTTTTTCTACTTTTAGTTCACTTTTAATCCCACTGCCATCTAACTTCTGTCCTGAACTTGCTTTTAAAACTGCTGTTATCGAAGCTATTCATACTGTCAAATTTAATAGAGATTTTTGCTGTTTTATTTTTCAGCAGTTCACTTTACTCCATCGGCACTACATCACAAAATCTTCATGCTTTCCCTTCTCTTATTCTATCATCCTCCTAAGCTTTACTGTTTTTCTCTGTCTCCTTTGTGTATTCTCCATAAACAGTGACTTTTAAAAATCTGTATTGCATCATTATTTTACTGCTCTTGTAACCCGTCACAATATCCTTGGATGATGAAAACTATAGATGATCAAAACTTCTCTCCTAATTTTGATTATTACTTTATGATAATTCTCCAGTTTATATCATTGACACTATCTCCCACCCAGCTTAAATCTTGCATATCCAAATGTCTATTGATTCACAGTTATCAAAACAAAAGAGAAAATAAGCAAAACAAAACAAACCCCCCCTGACAAAACATAAACTTGCTGTCAAACTATATTCTCCAGCTTTCTTTTTGGTACCACACTTAATTCAGGCATCCAAACTGGAAAACTGGCATTACTGTGCACTTGGACATTTCTTGTCCCTCAACCCCCACTTTTTATAGCAATCTAAATCAAGCAAGTCCTACCATTGCATCACTGTCACTTTATTTCTAGCATGAGAGCCAGAATACTGGTTTTTATTATCTCCCGTTTCAATGTTTGAACAAAGCTATGTCATTCATTTTTATATCCTCAATATCCAAAGTGGTACACAATAAATGCTTAATAAACATTTATCCATTGAAAGGAAGTAAGCAATAAGGAAAGAAGGTAGATATCAAAAAGCAAGTATGAATCACCTAAGCCTTTTCCCAATCTACAATGAATGGCTTATTATATCACCAGACTCAAAGGCCCACTTTTTCTGTTCTTGTTTTCCAATCTCTAAATAAATGGTATTTCCTACCTCTAGGATGTTTACATTGCTGTTTCTAAAAGTCTCCCAGTAGAAGATCATCAATGACTGGAACCTGGATTTCTAAAGCAACAGTATAACTTACTGAAATGATTGGAAGTTTTCATGTCAGTCTAGTTTTTGTTCACTGTATTTCAGTTTGTTGTCTTCAACAAGACTTGATAATCAGACTTTACAAAGCATCTAACTCATTTTTCTTTAATTACTTTTCTTTTTCAGGATTGGAGACACAAAATCAGAAATTAAGATTCTAAGCATTGGTGGAGGTGCAGGTATGAATAACACATATTTTAAATTTGTATTTCACTCCAAATACCATGTTGTTTGATAGCACTTTTGTTCATTCTTTCAGGAAAGCTATTTTCCTCTGCTTTTAGAAAAGATTATCTTATTTAAACTAGTAAGAACAACACCACTTCAACTAAGATTAGTGTCCCTCTAGATTTATAAGGACATCAGCCTTATTTATTATCTGTAATGTGGATAAGATGTGGCTTTCTTATTCTTTTTTATAAATGAAAAGTGCATTTGGATAATTTTTAACCAAAGTAATTTAACTATTTTCAGAAAAGGAAATTTTTTCATAAGATATTTTCTGAGATTTTGTCACCTAAAATATGATTGATAAGATGGTTGCTGGCTTGAAACTATTATTGGCCCACAAGGAGATAAGAAGTATGTACTGAAATGCAAATCAATGTATAGCTCTCTTCACTAAGAAAGTATCACTACAGGAAAAATAGTCTTATTAACAGATAATTTACAGACTGACCATATTCTTTGAGTTGCACTGGACTAAACCACCTTTTCCTCTGATTTATTTGTAAAACCATCCTCTAAGCATTCAGCACACTCCTGAACCCTCTTTTATAAACATTTCGTGGTCTTACCACTCTTATGGCCAGGGCTTTCATACTAGGGTGAAATGGGAAATCTGGAAAGACTGATTGATATGGGTACAGTTTCTGACTCTGCTAACAAATGAACTGTGTGGTCCTGGATGAAATGTAAGTTTCAGTTTGCCCATCAGTAAAATGGGAACAGTGAGTTATGTCTCATAGGGTTGTATGAAAATTGAATAGATTAATGCTTACAAAGTGCTTTTTAGTGCATTGTTCCTGCTCCTGCAATTTGCAGGTTGGTCCATTCTCCAGAAACAAACAAATATTTCATGTACAGACTTTGCCCCATATCAGTCTCTGAGTAATGTATTACTATTTAAAATACAGTCATATATGTTATTTATATGTGTGTTTATTTATTGACCATTTTCTTTTGGAACAATCACTGAATAATGGTTTAGTTACCACTTGGTAACAAATGGGCTCTATATTATCATTTGTTTTATGGTGTCAAGTATGCCTCTTGTTCTTTTTTTTTTTTTAAGATTTATTTATTTATGCATACAAGCTGGGTTACAGGCCAGGGGTGTGGGGTGGCAAGAGGGTTCACCAGAGACAGAGTGGGGAGCAGAACAGATTGACTAAAACACACTGCTGAGGGGAACAGCGGGTGAGGCAGGAGAGGTCTGCCGCACCATGTGGGAATCTCCTCCACCGGGCATCAAACTCGTGTAGCCACTGCCGACAGCTCCACAGAGCAGCACCTAACCGCTGCACCACCAGGGAGGCCCTGCCTCTTGTTTTTTTTTTTTTTAAAGATTTATTTTATTTATACATACAAGCTGGGGTACAGGCCAGAGGTGTGGGGTGGCGAGAGGGTTCACCAGAGACACAGTGGGGAGCAGAACAGGCAGATCAGAAGTACACTGCTGAGGGGAGCAGCGGGCGAGGCAGGAGAGGTCTGCCGCGCCATGTGGGATTCTCCCTGGCCGGGCGTCGAACTCCCGTCGCCGCTGCTGCCGACAGCTCCACAGTGCAGCGCTTAACCGCTGCGCCACCCGGGAGGCCCTGCCTCTTGTTTTTTTAAATATGAATGTTCCAGTGCCTGGTGGATAAGCTGAATTCTGGCCCATGTTAAAACCGCAATAACTGAGAGCCCTCTAATAGAATGGTTTAGCTAGTTTTCTAAGTCGTTATTGTTCATTTTACATAAAATATACTGATACAATAAAGACTATCACTTAAAATCATTAGAAAACAGAAACCAACAAGGCCAAATAATAAAGGACATTGTTATGAACGATCCTATACAGAGTGCTTAAGCTAAAATACTTTGTTATTGCTTATTGATATTTTAATAGTAATCCTCAGGGTTATTAGAGTGATGAATTGCCCAATGAGTGTCCTATTAACTAGTTAACCACAAAGGTCATTTCCAGGGTGTTTTGAATATGAGTTTCAGGCAACCGACAGGCAATGAGAATATCATTTGATAATGTCACTTGTGCTTGGACAAGAAGAGAAGCCCTACAAGGAAAAGTAATTAAAAACAATCTCTATCATGGTTAAGTTAATTGACCTTTTTAATATAAAGTTAATTGAATTTCTAATGTAAATTTATCCAGATGCATATAAGCTATCTAAAAAAAGAACATTTGCCCCACACAGTTATTCCTTACATAAAGATGCACACTTGAGCTAATATGGAGAACTTATCAAAATAAAGGGAGCAACACCTGGAGTTCTCTCTGAGCTCTAACATTTTATTAATAACAGGCTCTGCCTTGGGGAGAATATGGGTGTCCTTTAAGGTCACTCTTCATAAGAAATTGATCAGAAATGCAGGATGAACTCCACAAGAAATACAAGCTATTGTTACTTAGCTTTCATTTCTCAATTAAGCAACAATCAATCAAAACCAATACATTTAAAACTGCAAGGTATAGATTTGTTTGGCATCAAAGAACAGTGTTTTGTGAGGAAGGAGACATCTCACCTTCCCACAATCTTACAGGATAACTTTGTGTTATCCTGTGGCTTTAGTATCCTTCCAAACCAGTCACTGAATTTCAATCTCTGGCCTCCTGATTTCACTTTCTAGATGTTCTTTTCTTAGTTGTCCAACACCTACAGACAGATCATATTCTGCATGCCTTTGGTGCAAATATTCTCTTTGCATTTATGAAGGTGCTACCACTTCTCCCCACCACAATGAAAACACAAAGCAAAATCAAACAAACAAAAAACTACCCAAATGAAATTACTCCCTTTATGTTACCTAATGCTTATGTTCTTTGGGGACAAAATCAAAAGAAAATTTGATTTTCTTTTCGGAAGCAAGAGCAGGGGTTACCTAGGAACCGATTCTGTCTTCTGTCTCTTTTTATTATGAGAGGTTGGTGATTGTGTGGAGAGAGGTTTCATATTTTCAGAGAGAATGTAAGATTTTTGAAAAAGGCATTTGGCAATTCAGCACAAAAGCTAAACAATTATTAAAGCTCTGAGCAGATCAAAAGAAAAGAAATTGATGGCAAACTTTTTGATGTTGTGTTTAAGTAATTTACCACATCAATAAACTATATTTTATAAGAAATACTATTACCCACAGATTATATGTTTAGTGTTAGGGAAATGTATGAAATATGTTTCGTGAAGCCAAAAAAAAAAAAAAAAAGAAAGAAAGAAAAATCAAAAGAAAAACAAAGCAGAAGCAGAAATAGACCTCATGTAGTTTTTTCAGAGTCCAAACTGGGAAGTATGAAGTTGTGTGTATATGTTTATGAGTTTATGTACCTTAATGAAAAACAGTGAGCATCTGGATTGCTTTATTCAAGGTCTGGAAGTATTCATATCACGTTCATTCCAGCAATTGTTTTTAGATATTGAGACCAATTGCACTGTGTTCTAAATCTCACAGAATATCTCACCTTCAACACTGATGCTTCTTAAAATTAAACCACCCAGTGGAGCTTCATTATAATTCAATTTTTAATGAGTTTTGTCTTTATGCTAGATGCTACATGGAGGAAAAAGAAACTCATATTCCTTTAGGTTAGGGAGAATGCTATTAATTTACAGTGCATACATTTATGCCTGGAAAATGTTCCAGAAGGCAGCAATGGGCAATGTGTTCTCTTGCTCTGAGCTCTGCTTGAAGGGGAATCATTTTTTCTGGTGCATTGTTCAGTTCTTTTTTTTTTTTTTAAGATTTATTTATTTATGCATACAAGCTGGAGTACAGGCCAGAGGCGTGGGGCGGCGAGAGGGTTCACCAGAGACAGAGTGGGGAGAACTGGCAGAGAGACGGAAATACACTGCTGAGGAGAGCTGCAGGAGAGGCAGGAGAGGTCTGCTGCGCCATGTGGGAATCTCCTAGGCTGGGCATCGAACTTGCGTCCCCGCTGCCTACAGCTCCACAGCGCAGCACTAAACTGCTGCACCAACAGGGAGGCCCGCATTGTTCATTTCTTGTGTTCAAATACTCAAAACTTTTGCAAGGCCTGGGCAGAATTATAACTCAAATAACCTCATTTTATCCAATTTTCTACTTCTGTTTTTATTAACCTATTGTATACCAATTCAATTACCTTACCATGTGAAATATAGTAGTATATAAGTTTATAGATTAATTTTTAATCCACTAAAGCAATTAACATATGAACTAGACATGGTAGAAATCCTCATAATATTTTTGGTAGTAATTTTGCTGACATGTTGAAAGCAGTTAGGTGGCTTTCTTTTGTATTACATGTGGACACCAGCATTTCTCCAGAGGTTAAACAATGTAAGAGAGTTTAGAGGCCATTATCATCTTCATTTTACAATAAGAAACAATAAAACCATAAAGGTAGAACAAAATCCTGGTCTCTTGACTTTAGTACAGTCCAACAAATTGCACTAAATCAATGTAAAAGTTAATTATTGATTTGGCAAGGAGGGATTAAATACTTAGTTACGATTAGCTATCTAGAAATCTAATCAGGGCCTCCCTGGTGGTGTAGCAGTTAAGCACTACACTGTGGAGCTGTCAGCAGCAGCAATGCAGGGGAGATTCCCACATGGCACAACAGACCTCTCCTGCCTCACCCGCTGCTCCCCTCAGCGGTGTATTTCTGTTGATCTGCCCATTCTGCTCTCTACTCTATCTCTGGAGAACCCTCTCGGTGCCCCATGCCTCTGGCTTGTACCCCAGGTTGTATGCATAAATAAATAAAAAATATTTTTAAAAAATGTATTCACTAAAAGTAAATAAATAAATAAATAAAAATCTAATCAGATTATCTTGTATCCTTTCATAAATGTAATGTTAAGGTGACACTGAAGTTTAATTCTTTTTAAACTAGTTGGGTAGAAGTGCAACAAGTGCAATTAGATAACAGCTGTTAGAACCAATATGTCATTAGTTTGCGAGGTCAGAAGGTGATAGCAAGTAAATGACAGTATTTTCCAGTGATATACAGTATTTTCCAGTGATATTTTCCAGTAATATACATTAGCAAATTAGGGTTGATTGGGGAAATATGAGAATTGGAGGATTATTATTATTATTATTATTATTATTATTTTTTTTTTTTGTCAAGGAAGAAAACTTAAGTGTGCTACTGCCATCTTCAGATATTTCTTGTTGAACAAATAGAATATTTGCCCCTTTGGGGCCAATGGTCAAAAGAGACTGCTTTCTTGATTCAGTATTATATTTTACTAATGATCACACTTGTCTAGAAATGAAAGCACATATCTTGGGAGACAAAAAGCTATCTGTCACTCTAAGGATGTTTGCCTAGGCTGGAAATACACTTTCAGACATGCTATAGAAGGAACTCAGGCATTGATTTCTTCAGTATTAAAGGTGTTTTCAGTCTGGAAAAATCTATGGTTTTATGAGTAACTTCCTTGTAACAGGTATGCATTGTCTCCAGTGGTGTGGCTCACACCATATTTGGTCATGCTGAGAAATTACAATTTAAATGGGACTCCAAACATGTAGACAGTTTTTACTCTGTATTCTAATTGCTTTGTAACTTGAAATGGTAAGAGTTGTTTTACCCATTACAACATGCTAGTAGTACACCATTCTTAGAAAGATATGATTCACTATTCTACAAGACCTAGGACTGTTTACTTTGGTTGACATAGTTTGGGGCCTCAGACACAAAGTTTTGTTAAAGGCATTCAGTACTATATTATTAAAAGAAAAACTATTCTCCATATATCACTTGACTAAAATTGTTTAGCCTATTGTACTGTATTTATATATGGAAGTATTGTTAAAGACAGATACATTACAGATTTGAGAGAACAGAACATAATGTCTCAAAATTGGAGCCATTGTGAGTAAAACCAGAGTAAACAAAATTGTTTTGGCTGATTCAATAAGGCTTGAAACAGGACAACGCAGGATAATGAGCAGAATCAAGACAAAACTACCATTATTTGCAGATTAAATGACTGTATACTTAGAAAAGCAAATAAACTCAGTTGAACAGCCTTAGAATTAATATGAATGTGGTAAATCGCCTGATAGAAGTAAAATAGATAAAAAGCAGTATGGTAAATCTCCATTTTTTTTTTGTTGTTGTTATTGTTGTTATCATTTGAGTGCTCTTCATTCACAGCTTTGATTATTTACAGTAGGGGGTTTGTTGTTATCTTCATTTTATACATATATTAATAATAATTGCCAGGAGGGCCTCCCTGATGGTGCAAGGGGTTGAGTCTCAGCACTATGAAGCTATCTACAGCCACTGTAGCATGAATTCGATCCCCAGCCAGGGAGCTTCCAACATGGTGCCGCAGACCTCTCCTGCCTCACCCTCTGCTCCCCTGAGCAGTGCATTTCCAACTCTTTGCCTGTTCTGCTCCCCACTCTATCTCTGGTGAATCCTCTCACAACCCCAAACCTCTAGCCTACACCCCAGCTCTTGAATGCATAAATAAATAAATCTTAAAAAAATAATAAGGCACGCTAGGAGAGGGTTGGGAGATACAGATATTGGTTGGATGTCAATGCCTAGGATCTCCTCATAGCTTTTTCTCTATTAACAGTACAACTGATAGAAATGGTGAAAACATATTTGATTAGTTATGTAATAATGTATTTAATACAAAATAAACTTAGTAGAAATAAATTCAAATGTTTGCTGAGACAATTTGGGAAGACTCAAAATACCAATAATATGTGATACTGATGAGAAGGGTATAGTGACTTGGACACTTTCACATCAAAAGGTAAGGGGATCAAGTGAAAATAAATTTTCCTGAAAACAATGTATCATTGTGTATCAAGAATAGCTCTAAAATTCACCTAAGTACAAAGGCCTGATTAGGGTGGTTGCCAGAATCTTGACAAAACTTTGAACATAGCCTCCCCTACTGTCACCACAGCCCCAGATATTGCTTTACCCTCCTGCTTTACTATACACTCCCACCTTGCCTATATTTATACTCCACATAGAATTCAATCTTTTCTATTTATGGGCAGAAGTACCAGTTGCGTATCTATATGTTTAAAATTTATAAATTAAAAATAAATAGAAAATATTCAGTCTTTTCTGAGTTGTCTATCAAATATCTCTACATTGAAATATTCAGCACCCTTTGGGACATTTTCTGTAAGTCTGTGTTTCATAGATCATTTTAGTAGTATGGTTGTCTTAGGCCTTCTGCCATTGCAAAGTATTTAGGATGTAGATTTCCTAGGCCAAGAGCCAAAAGACACATGAAAGCAAATAGCGATGCCCTTTTGACTCAGAATTTATATTTATAATCCCTTTCCTGAGATCCTGTATTTATTTTAATATTCTACTGTTATCTTTCCATACAAACATGACAGCTTTAATACTGAGGCACCTAGTAATAAAAACTGGAAGGGAGTGAGGGAGGAAGTCAGGAGAGAGAGAAAGAGAGCAAGGGTGGGGGAGGGAGAGAGAGAGAGCAAAGAGAGAGAGAGAGAGAGAGAGAGAGAGAGAGAGAGAGGAGAAAAGATCTTGTCAAGAATCTTCTAGCTTTCATGCTCAAGCTCACCATCAGTTTGTTCTTATTTTTGCTGTGGTTGTAAAGCTGTAGCTGAAATTATTTTTTATCACTAAGCATGGAGTTATCTGGGCAATTTTTCTCCCTAGAAATAATTTTTTGTGTGTGTCTGATTCTAGTAGAAGGATTCTAGTAGAAGGAACAAAGGAGATAATGATCTTAATATAACATGTAATAGAATAAAAATTTTTCCTGCTGATAATCTAAAGAATTCACATATATTTTTATATGAAAAATGAAGCAAGAATAGACTCAAGTCAAATGGCAGGTAATATTTCTGCAGTCTTTAATCCTTCATTTTCTTGACCTGCAAATTTTCTCGTTTGGGGAGACCCCAGGGTTTTCAAGCTGGGATTTGTGTTTCATTCGATGTAGGCTTAGTCAGGAGAACAAATCAGACATCAAAAATACATGATGAGTTCTATTCCAAGTTGGCATTTTATTATGTAGCTACCAATTTAGGAAGGCAAGTCTTCATTTCCGTCATTCCCAGTCTCCTTTAGACTTTTCCTAAATGTCACCTATACAACATGAAGTTACTTGATCACCCAGTTGAAAATCTCAAACCCCTCTCTGTGGTTTATCCTGTTATTTTTTACCTTGGTTTTCTCCATGAGACTAATCCTCGTCTGTAAATGTTGAATATTTTGTCAGTTTTATTTATTGCTGTATCTCCAGTGATTAAAACTTGGCCTTTAGTAGATGCTCAAATATATTTATTACTACATGTCATGAACTGTGGTAAATATCTGATATAGTGCCTGTAACCTTTACAATGACCCTATAATATAAACAACATTATCCCTAATTTACCCATATGCAATTTAAAGGGCAGAGATAATAATAAATGCATTTAAGATAGTTTTGGTGAATACTAAATTTGGGTCCAGTTACATTTACTCTAGGGATCTTAATTTTTCCGTTTCCTATCCTTTCCATTTTAAATCAAATAACGTTGGGTTTCAAGCAAAAATGCAACATTTCTCTGCTACTCATTAAATACATCCTTGAAGTTCACAAATGAAGGAAATTAGAAGATAAGCCCCCCTTTTTTCCCTTATTTTGGAAATTTTTATAAGTTATACTGTTGGGGTCTTAATTATACATCCCTCTTTAAATGTAAAAATTATGCATTTAAAATATTTCATTTGAGAGCAAGGTATTATAACCACAAAAATATCTGAAAGTAGCATTAAGTAAAACACACACCTACATAGCCAAAAAGGAGACATGAGAAGTCATTCTCATGTTATAGCCAATTTAAGGGACAGGGTGATACAGAAGAAAGAGATTTACAAGAAAGATGACTTTTTAGTTTTCATTTAAATTCCTATGTCAAAAACTCAGTATATTCCGTTTGATAAGAAACAAAACAAAATAAAAAAAACCCACAGGAATGAAAAGGACAGGAAAAAAAACCTACATTCCAGTTTATTATAAATAACTTTTGGTTAAAAGGAAATTTATTAACTTTTGACATAATTTATAGCCACATAGCTTTCAAAAATTCACTGATCAATAATTTCCAGTAAAAGTTGCTTTTCTCTTTTACATGTTGTAATATCATAAACCACCTATATATTATACATTATAGAAGAGAAATCATAAAGGAACTAAGCTTTGCTGAGGATCCGTTATTTTCCAGGCACATTACTACTTCAGATATGTTGTCAGATGTTATTCTCATAACATCTCTGTGGGACTTTGTTTAAAAATGAAGGCAATTATATTCAGATGTTTTAAGGTTGAGATGTCTCAAAATAAGTATCATCAGGTAATGTAAGACGCTGCTAAGATTCAAGTTCAGTCCTAATTTTTCCACCATCTTTCCCTAAAATCATTAAAACCTCACCCATATCATGCAGAACCTGCCCAATTGCTAAAGTTAGAGAAAGTTCTAGAGTCTAAATTGAGTGATCAAAAATCTAAAAGAGAGCTAACAGGACAGACACACAGACTAGTCAAGGCATAGCCCCTCCACAGTGTTCTCTGCTGACAGCCTGGGCTCACTTTCTCCTTTTCCCTCAAGACAGCTGTGATTTTGTAAATTGATTGTTTCCATACAATATTCCATCATGGTAATTTAATAATGCCCTTAATAAGTGAGTTACATGTCTTCTTTCTATTATATATTTTGTTACATATAATTTTCATCCATTTATTCTACTACCATACTCTAAAATTCACCTATGTTAGTAGGTATGTATCTAATATATGGATCTTAGCTGACAGAGCATGTGAGTGTTTTGGCTGCAACCTCATTTCATCGCAAATAAAGCTGTTGTGAATTTCATGGTGCAAATATCCTTTTGAGCTGTAGGAGAATTTCTTTGGTTATGTATATTTCAAATACAGAACTCCTTGGTCATGGATATATTTAATTTAAATAAATATTAGTAAATTAGTGTTAATACTGGCTGCACCAGTCTAAATCCTTACAAGCCTTCTTGAAGTTTTCTATATCTGAATATCCCGGCAACACTTGACATTCTCTAGCTTTCTGAATTTTTGCAAAAAATGATATCTGATAGCCACTTTAATTTTAATCTCTCCGATTACTAATGAGTCTGAACAATTTTTAATTACCTGTTAATATCGTAAAAATCAGTTTCTATAAACTCAACATTTTAGACATTTTCTGGCATGGAGCAGATCCTTACTTAGTAGGTGTATGATTGAAAGTAAAGTATTATATAGTATGAAAACTTCCTACTCTGGCCCCTGGCTTTGACACTTTCTTTATGCCCTCTCAAATTCTGAATAACTATGTAACTAATTTTTTAAGCCAATTATATTAACCAGTTGCTCTGATTTTATAATTAAAGATTGTTTATAACTTTAACATAGAAAATTAACTAAAAAAATCTGCAAAAATGAATTAAAAATAGTTTACTGGCCAGTCACTATGAAAAACAGTATAGAGACTCCAACAGTATAAGATATAACTTCCGATTTAGCAATCCCACTTCTGGGGTTATATCTAGAGGAAATGGAATTTAGTATCTTAAAGAGCTGTCTGCACCCCCATTTCACTGCACCATTATTTACAATAGCCAAGACTTGAAAACAACCTAAGTGTCTATCAATGCAAGAATGGGAAGAGAAAAATGTGAAATGTACCCATTATATTGATGATCTAACTACTATGTGGAATCTAAAGATTGAACTCATAGAAATAAAGAGTAGGTTGTTGGATGCCAGGGATTATGGGTTGGTAGAAAGGAAGAAATGTTTGCAAAAGGTATACAATTCTAGTTTTAAGATGAACAAATTCTGGCATCTATGATTATTATAGTTGATAATGTATTATATACTTCAAAATTAGTAAGAGTATATCTTAAATATTCTCACAAAAATGCTAATTATGTGAGATGAGAAAGGTTTTAAATCTATTGTGGTAATTATTTCGTAATATATATGGTATATCATGGTGTACATTTTAATCTTATAAAAAAACAAGGTGTATGTGAATTTCATTTCAACAAGCTAGAAAAGATAAATTCATTCGTGGCACATAGAGTGAATATGAGCTATGTCTTCCCATTTCATAGATCAAGAAATGAAATTAGGAGATGTTTATATACCTACTAAATTTATTCAAAAATCTGGTAATTCTATAAGGAAAAATGAAAGGAATTGGGTCATTTGGCTAGGACTGGCAAGAGTTAATCAAAATCATGAGTTAGTAAAAGATTTGATATCCCAATAATCATGTTATGAGGTTCTATTTACTGTTTTAAATGTAGCAAACAAGGGTTTTCCTTTATAATAATAACCAGAACAGTTTAGATAAAAATGACATAACAGGTTGCCTCCCTGGTGGCGCAACGGGTTAAGCGCAGCACTATAAAGCTATCCAGAGCCATTGCCACATAAGTTCCATCCCCAGCCAGGGAGCTTCCCACATGGTGCAGCAGACCTCTCCTGCCTCGCCCACTGTTCCCTTCAGCAGTGTACTTCAGTCTATCTGCTTGTTCTGCTCCCCACTCTGTCTCTGGTGAGTCCTCTCACCCCATCCCCCACACCTCTGGCCTACACCCCAGCTTGTATGCATAAATAAATAAATCTTTAAAAAATGACATAACATATAAAACACTCACTTCTAATCTGCTTAAAATGTACAAAGACAAACTGTGTGTGTGCCAAAGGCAGTGCTATAGAAACCCAAATCTACGAATGAAGAATTTTTAAAAAACACTCCAATTCAAGCTCTTGACTGCTTTGTGATTTCAGAGGATAGATATTATATCCATCAGAATGCAAGTGGAAATGTATGTTCACCTTAAAGACACAGCCTAAAACTAGGTTTCGCACAATGTTCCAGTTTAAGAGGGTGGGAGAGCAATGAGAGCTGGCAGAGCTTTTGAGAGTGATTTCCTTTCACCCTATTTTCACATCCTGCCCTAAACATGGTTTTATGTAACATCGTAGCACACCTATAAAACCTGTATTTCCAAGTTATACTTCCCTTTTCCCTACATATTTTCCTAGTCACCCATAGCATTTTTTTTTACCAGTAGCTGTCAGTTTGTTGATCTGCTGGTTTGTCCATGTATCCATGCATCCATTTAATCAGTTGTTTACCTACCTATCTATATTTTCAAGCAATAATAAGATCTTTTATTTTAGCACTCTTTATTAGTGCACTCACCCAAAAGAAAAAGTCTCCAATTCATAAGACTTGCTCTTTGAGCCACAAGCTAGCGATAGGTAAGACATATTGTTATTTTTCTCATCTTCAATATACTAACATTTCCTATAATGCAGTGGTGCCTTATAAAAGCAAGTATTTGTTATCTCATAAAATCAAATATATGCCTCTAATATGTGAGAGGACAACTTCTATATTAAAGGATATCTTATTTAAAGATGTTTCATTAGAAATGTAGTGGTAAGGATGATTCTAACCTTAAATATAATATTTGTGGATAGTTTAAATAATTACAAAAAGCTAAATACCAAATTGTTTATAAGGTGAGTTTTTTCATCTTTGGCTATAAATGCCTCAGGATAGTCATTTGCATATAATTTTTTTCATTGTTGTTGAATAGTGAAAGAATGGGCTTTATAATTAGGATGAGTATTTTAAAAATTATTCAACAAACACGTATAGAAACATTTAAAACAAAAAGAGGAGAAAGAGAAATAGCCTATAATTCTACCATCTTGAGATACATGCTCATGACAGTTTGGTATGTATTTTTCTTAACACTGTCTATTGAGATGAAATGCTCTATAAGTCATTGATTTGTGCTGACACATTTGTATTTTCCTAACTTTGCCCAAGTTCCAATTATTGATCAGCTGAAAAAACTCAGTTATATCATCAGACTTCAAAATCATTCATGTGCTTTGGTGGCAACATAAGGAGAGGAAAACAAAATAAATAAAGTGGAAGGGAAAAAAAAAGAAGAGGATTGCATGTTGAGTATAGTTGTTTAATTACTATAAGTTTTCCATTTCTCACAGGAAATTTTGCAGCTCTTAATGCAAAACTTTAGGGGGAAATATTTAATAGCCTTTAGAACCCAAACAACTATTGGTTTTTATGCATCTAAAGGCTTAGGATGTTAAAAATAAGTAGTCTACAATTGTTAGTATTAGGATCAAGCAATGCTTAATAAGAGATGTTATGTGAAAAGAGACTAACTATAAAAGTATATATATATATATATATATATATATATATGATTTCTCTTAAATATTTATCTCAAAGTTAGATTCCAAGAAGATTTTATAAGTTGGCTTCCAAACTTCTTTTGTTTATCCCTGAATTTGCTGAGAATTTCTAATTATTTGATTGATTCACTTGTAGTTTACTTTCCCCCCAATCATCTGACACACTGGTTTGCTTGTGTGTTCTTTAAAAACATTTATAGGGTGCTTCATGTCTCATACTGAAAAACATTCATGATGCTATGGTTCCTGCTCATAAGGATTCAACTGGAAAAGAACAAATGGTCTCTCTTTTTTTTTTATTTGAATCTCTTCACTGCTGGCTCATGGTACTGTAGGGTCTGATAACCTCTCATATGCTTTTCAGTGATTGATGATCAAACCTGTTCAGTTGTTCAATGGAGCATTTTAAAGTGCTTGATACTTTTTAACAAACTCACTGGAATCAAACCTTTGCTAGTGCATAAAATAAGTGAAGGAAAGCAATAATTTAGATCAGGGAGCCCAGAGGTTTTTATCTGCATTGCCAACTCCTATTAATCGCTAGGTAGTTTCTGTCGGAAAGATTCTCATGCTTCCAAGCTCTGTAGAAAAGACTACCAAAGTAAGTTGTGATTTGTGTGGAAGAGTTTAATATGCACACCAAATGGTCAGATGAAGGGAAAATATTTCTAGTAGAGGAGAAAAGGGAACAAAAGATAAAAATTACGGAAGAGATTGATGCATATGGGAGACAGGGAGGAGAGAAATGCAAGAAATTCAGGGCTCCTGGAGCTAACAGTTTTAAAATATGAAATTCTGAGAGATGAGAATCAGGGAACATTAGATAGTCTATGTTCAGTTAAGGAACTTATACTTGAACAGTACGCTGACTTATAAGATATTTTTGCAATATTACAAGGGACAGATAACACTGATCAACAGTGAGATCGTTACTGACTTAAAAAGGCCCTAATCTGCAGTACCTTGGTGTGTTGAACATAAATATGAGTCTGAAAAATTTTTATTAGTTTTTGTTTTGAAGATATTTCATATAATTCATTTTATATGTTTCACAGTGTAAATTTATGCAGTAGGACTGCAACAACATCCTAAATCAGCCTAGAATGATGTAATATTGCATCGCATTGCATAATACCATCATGCACACATCATCCAGAGTTGATTGCATCATTTTCTGATGCAATGCAATACTACTGCCAGGCGGCTGCTGAAGTACGCGGACATCAGCAGTGCACTATAGAAAGTCCTATCGGAAAGGTTGAGCATTGAAAATATTTCAGGCTTTGTGTGAGAAAGTTTAAGCTACTGTTACATAGAACTGTTATGATTTTATCCATTTAGGCACAATACAGAACAGTAATGCCTCAAAAGTGCATTCATAGCGTGGACAATTTCTGCTCTATTTGTGGGGAAGTGACATTTACCAACCAGAAGAAAAGCATCACTTCTCAAGTGAAGAAGGCTTATCATCTTTACTTTGGATGCAAGGTTGGTGACCAAGACAAGCCTTGGGACCTGCATGTATGCTGTGCTACATGTACAACACAGCTTTCACAGTGGTTAAATGGCAAAAGATCATCAATGTCGTTTGCAGTCCCCATGGTATGGAGAGAGCCAAGCAGCCACATAAAAGACTGTTACTTCTGCTTGAAGTAACGGCGGAATAACAAAGCAAAGGAAGTCGAGAGTAGTCTACCCAAACATTCCGTCTGCATTGAGACCAGTTCCACATGGTGAGGGACTTCCTATTCCAGAACCTCCAGCACAATATTCTCTTGATTCATCTGATGAGGACAAGGGTGAACCGACTTATTCTTCTCCTGTTCTGTCAGCATGCAGTGATCCCGATTTTCACTGTGGTACATCATCAACCCCACACAGACTAACACAGGAAGAACTAAGTGACCTGGTTCATGATTTGGACTTAACCAAGAACAAGACAGAATTGCTAGGATCAAGACTCCAACAATGGAATCTTCTAGAAGAAGATGACACAATTACTTTCTATCAAAAGCGCCAGCAGCAGTGGAGCCTTTCTTCAGAAAGGAAAGTACTCTGGTATTCTGTTCTGATATTGAGTGTCTCATGAAGGCCTTAGAAATCACTCATGTCCCGCAAGAATGGAGACTATTTCTAGACTCTTCGAAACTGAGTCTTAAGGCTGTGCTTTTGCACAATAGAAACCATCTTCCATCTATTTATTCCTGAATAGCTGTACAAGAGACAAGGGAAGAAATCTAAGAAGTAGTCTATGACTTGATTTTTTATAGGTATTAACCATAGGACTATTATTATTGGCATGTGTTTCGTGATGTAAACATCAATATATTGCAGATTACAAAAAAAGTAGAGCCAAAGTTAGAATTTGACTGTCATATTCATGTTGAGCACATACAAGTTGATAGGAAATTTTATTTCAGTAACATGACTTTTGTAAAATTTGTTGACCAATGTAATTGGGGCGTGGACAAGGGCTGGAATGGAGGAATGGAAAACAGAAAGTAAAGACACATCTTAACAGGAAAACTTGCTGATGACCAGAAATGGATAAAGAAAGCAGCAACTCTTCAGTTAGTAGACAGATATTGAACAGTACAGGCGGTATATCAAGAAAATCTATATAATTTAATGCTAAATGTTTAGAAAAGACTATAATACAACTAAACTGCCTTTCTGTTGACTCTTTTTGGTGCTGAAAAGGTTAATAAAAATAATTTTTAAAATGCATGTTTCCTATTTCTGAGGGATACTGGAAAATAAACTCTAGTATCTGAGACCAAGTAATAGATTATCTTTATCTCTTTCTCTCTATCATCTTCCCCTCTATCTGTATACCTACCTACTTAGCTGTTATTACCTATTTATCCATGTCTCTTAATACTTACAGTAGAATTCATTATAAATAACAAAAATAGAACAGAAAATAAGTACCTATGAGCACAGTGGCATCACTGTGAAACCCAGGATACTTTTAAGAGTGAGTTGGAGGGATTGAACAAAAGAATTAAAATTATACATTTTGAAATATTTATTTATTGAACAAGTTGTTTTTATTATGTTGGTCAATTTATAATTCATTTAAAAATTATTTTCAAAAATAAAATTGTAATGCTATTTTGTTAAGAATAAAAAGCTTGGGTTAAGAAGCAAAACAAGGTGGGATACCAGCATAAGAAATATAAAATGCAACTGTCCCTGGCAAGCAATAAGTTTGGTGCCTGACTTATGAAGTCAGAAATTAATTTTATATGCCAACTTCTGAGGAAATTATTTGTCTTTTATGGTTTATTTACTACTGCTATGTCTCTAGCAATAATGTACGATTGGTTCATGTCCACACATTCTAGAGTTGTTAGGGGAGCTCATGGTTTCTCTCTCTCGATTAAATTCTATATTGTGTCCTATATCAGTGCCTAGGAGGGGACACTGGCTGGCTCTGACTGTGGGTGAAAAGTGACAAGAGAAGAACAAATCAAGGGAGTGTGCTTGATACATTTTGCCTTTTGGGTAGTTTAAGAATCAAGGTAGACAAAGACATCTTATATCTCATTATATTGTTACTTTTCATATCTACATATTTTTAACTGATATCTTAAGGAAAGGAATGCTTATCAATTAAAAGGGAGAAACAATTGTATTTCAGAATTTTAAAATGTTGACCTTGGAATCATCATAATTTATGACTTTATTTTTTAAAATATGTGGCAAGTACCGAACTTTTGCCTCTGGTCCTTTGGGGTAAAACTGGAATCTCTCAATTTCTCATTAGTCCACAGTTTATTTGTTTGTTTTTCAGCTTTTTGCTTTAATTATTATTTTTCCCTTCAAAAATAGTTACTGTAGGGCCTCCCTGGTGGTGCAGCGGTTGAGCGCTGTGCTGTGGAGCTGTCGGCAGCGCGCGATGTGGGTTTGATGCCCAGCCCAGGAGAATCCCACATGGTGCAGCAGACCTCTCCTGCCTTGCCGCTGCTCCCCTCAGCAGTGTGTTTCTGATCTGCCTGTTCTGCTCCCCACTCTGTCTCTGGTGAACCCTCTCGCCGCCCCACGCCTCTGGTCTGTACCCCAGCTTGTATAAATAAATCTTCAAAAAAAAAAAAATAGTGACTGTAAAGGAGAAAAAGATTTACTCCTTTTAGTATTTGTTATATTTCTACTTCTAGCATTAAGTAGTTAGAAGAACAATACCATAGAGTCAAATAGATGTGCTTAAAATTTAAATTTTAGGCATTTAATATCCCCTGAATGTCAAATTACTCAAACTACCTTATCTGTTGGGAATTATACTGAGGAGCTTGTATGTGCATTGTGGTCAGGAGTAAGTAGTAAGATATTCCAGGTAAAATGCCTAGCATAGTGTTTGACATATAGTAGGTAGTCAATAAATGTCAGAGAAAGTTATTCAGGAAAGAATAAAATGTTTCATGCTGGTGGGATCAGCTTTGAAAAAAAATGTCACATAGGTTCTTTCATCCTCCATTTTAGCGTTCTAACTGTTTCTTCCCCTTCCTGACTTTACCATAAACCAACTCCTATTATCAGAACTGGGGGCTTTACACCATTGGACTGTCCTCTTCTCTTAATCTGCTATCTTTTGTTCCTGATTTTTGTTTGTTGTCTCCTTCCCTCCTGACTTCCCAGTCTTAAGACCAATGCTTTTGTTCCAAAGGTTCTATTAATATTATTTATGCCAAAATATAAAAGACTAAGATCATTTCCATATGCTCATCTTACCAGCTAATAGTTCAATTTCAATGTAGGTTAACATCATAACCTAAGAGAATAAATATGCTAAACTCAAGATGGACACATCAACAACAGGTAAAGAAGACTTTTTTTTTTTAAAGAAAGTAAGCAATTACTGTACAAAAATGAATGACTAAAGAAAATAAATAAATTTAAAAAATAAAGAGGGACTCAATGGTAATAAAAATAATGAACAGCTAATATTTCTTGGGAGTCAACTCTGTTTTGCACTGTTTTATATAACCATTGCTTCATTTAAACCTCACAGTTAATAAATTATGGTCTGTTATTATTATCTCTAATTTTCTAATGATAAATACAGCTTGGACAGGTAAAGCAGACTGCTGAAGGTCTTCTACACTTAGAACAAGAACATGGAAGGTTTGTAACTCAAGTCTATCAGACTTATTAACATTTCTCTCATGCAGTCACTTATAGGCTAAATTCCCAGCAGGGCAGGTATCTACATGCTTTTCTTATCATTTGCTAGAGTCTAGTGCAGAGTCTGGAACAGAGTAAACAATCAATAGTTGGTCCATGAATTAATGAATAGCTATCGTGCCATAACTTCCTCTCCATTTACTTTTCTGGGATCATTATTTTCTTGAGGGATCTGCCCACCAATCCAAATATTCCCAAACTCTGAGCCACCAGCAGCCTCACAATTCTGTTTCCTAACTTCATCCCTCTGTCTTTCTCTCCTCTCTGCCTGCAATTCTTTATCTCAGAAGTCTCTTTGCTAACTTCCACATACCCTGTTGCGAAGAGCTCGGGAGTGCTCTTCCTTCACGAAGTTTTCCATCTCTCTCACCTCCTCTCCCACAGCACAATCCACAGTGCTGAGACTTAACCCTTTGTGCCACCAGGGAGGCCTTAATATTTATTTTTATATTACATTAAATCTAAGCTGCCATTGATTATGAGATGGAGTCAACACTTCTTTTTGCATCATATGTCAGAAGAAACACTGTCATCAACTAAAAGATTTCAAACATGTTAAAAATGTAAATTTAAAGTTATACACTGTGGCAATCCACAGCCACTGAAGCACAAGTTTGGTACCCGGGCAGGGAGCTTCCCACATGGCGCAGCAGACCTCTCCTGCCTCTCCCACTGCTCCCCTCAGCAGTATATCTCAGGCAATCTGCCTGTTCTGCTTCCCACTCTGCCTCTGGGGAGTCCTCTGCCCTCACCCTACACCTCTCCCCTCACCCCAGCTCTTGTATGCATAAATAAATAAATCTTTAAAAATAAATATTAAGTAGGGGTTATGAGAATAAATGAATGAATGGCAAGCATAGCCCTCCTCTAATCACATTATTTCTACTTACAACCTAGCTGTTATTCATCATAGTGTTGTGGCAGGATAACAGTTGAGCATTATTCATTATTTACACTGAGCTCTTCTATCTGTTCTGGATAGGTAATAAACTAGCTCAAATTATTCTTAATCATTTCTTTATGGGTTGATGTCACCTGTTACATATGTTTATCTTCTAGGTGAAATTGATCTTCAAATTCTCTCCAAAGTGCGGGCTCAATATCCAGGAATTCATATCAACAATGAAGTTGTTGATCCAAGTATTGAACAAATTACCAAATATAAAGGTAAGTAAAACCCATATGCTTTATGCCAAATTCTGTACCAAAAGGTTCATCATCCCAAATTTGTGCCTTGAATCACTAGGGATAGAGTTACTGTAGTATGCTCAATGTAAGTTTATTTGGAAAAAAAATTAGTTTTCTAAGCAGACATGATTAAATAACTTGGAATATAAATAATGAATTACTAGATTTCTTGTTTTCTTGACTTTTCATCCATTCCGCTGTAATCAACAATTATTTTTGATACATAGTCTTAGAGACAGAATATTTAATTTGCTTAGAAATAAGCAGAATTTCTGCCATTAGAAAGTTTATGTTTAGTGGGTTACAGTAGGAATTGGCAAACTTTTTTTGGAAAAAGGTCAAATAGTGAATATTTTAGACATAAAAGGCTACATAGTCTTTGTCACAATTAATGAACTATATTATCACAGCACAAAGGTAACCAAGAAGATAATGACCATGGGTGTGAAATAAACACTCATTTGAGTTTTATGTCATTTTCATATATCATAAAATGCTATTATTTTATTTTTTTCAACTATTCCAATGTTTAATGCCAGTAAATCATGAATTCCGGAAGTGGAATAGACTGTCTTTATGAGGTGGGTCAGATTTCACCCATGGACTGTGGTTTGTTGAAACCTGGATTATAAAATCATAAGACCTGTTCTACATCAAGTTTCCATTGATAAAATTCACCAGTTGATTTTCCATTATTAATGAGAAAATGTAACCCATGTCTGATCAAGTTCTCATAATTATTTCTTATTGATTCTTTCCTCTCAAATTTCATTTAATACTAGGGAAAAATACAAAACAGGATGAACTCTCTGGTCTCCCAGAGCTACATAAAAAAGAAAAATGTATTTTATAACTGTTATGTATATAACATTGATTGCATTAAAATTCTAAATGGAAATGGGTTCCACATTTGCAATTAAAATTGATGGCGTGCCACCTCTTCTCTATATTTTAGAGCTTGTAGCCAAGACATCAGACCTCCAGAACATCAAGTTTGCTTGGCATAAAGAGACATCATCTGAATATCAAAAGAGAGTGACAGAGGAAAAGGAACTTCAGAAGTGGGACTTTATTCATATGATTCAGGTAAGAAATATTAAATATACTTAGAAAGGGGGGTTTTTCAGAAGTATGTGTAAAGAGTACCTAATATTCTAACTTCAAAAAGAAAAATTAAAATCTAATTTATGATTTTATAAGTAAGCCGTATCTATCAAAATTAAAGATAAAGATATTGATCATTTGCTAAATTAATTTTCCAAGGAATGAAAATTCATAGCTATGAGGACAGCAGGGTATAACAATTCTGTAGTAGTTCTGATGGGCTAGATAGACCATGAGATAGGCTAGATAGTGTCCCAGAATTTTTCCTATGTTTGCCTTCTATTGACCTACATGATTATACAGACTTTAGATGTTAACTACTATTTTAGAATACCACTTGATTTATTTCAAGATGCTTCTTTCTCTCTATAGTCCACAAGTACATGCACCTCATGTATAAAACTTAAAAGCAATCAAAGGAAGAAATAATTCTAAGATAGACATACCTAAGCAAGCATGCATCTCTGCTCTCTTAACTCACTAAATTTTGTAACTATAGGAAGTGCTTAACAGTGCCCATCAAGCCCTTGATTTTTCTTTATTGGACTTGGTTTTCCACATCCTCAGATAACTATTTCATACCTTCCCCTCTCTCTAACTCCTGTAATCCCTCACCACTACTCATTCAAATTCACAACCCCACTTCATACAATAGCGCACAAATCAACAGTCTCATGGAAACTCATCATTCACCCTACAAACTCATAAACATTGTGGTACCTGTATCCACCATTTCTTTCTTCCTTCTTTTTACAAATGTTTCCCCTTATCAAAAGTCAATCCCTTCACTTGTGCTCTGGATCCCATTCTTCTGTTATAAAATATTAGAATTTCAGAGATCAGTGTCTTTCTCCCTTTTCTGTCAAAACGTCCATGTTTATTCCTTCGTTCTCACAACTCTGCTCCCTCTGCATTACTATCCTCTTACACGTTTTCTTCTTGTCTACTCTGTATTCTTCTGAGCTATATCCCTCTCTCTTCATTATTCCATAGTCTTAACACTCTCCTGATATTCCTTCAATTTACTGGTCAACTGCAGAGAATCTCAGTGTCTACCAGATAATACTTCAGATCATTTGTTATGAACTACCTCCTGTTTTTTAGCCAGGTCATGTCACTGAGTGTTAGCCATCTTATGAATGAGTTATATATGGGTGCCTGTCTATGTGTGGAAACAGTTTGGAACAAAATCATAATAAATATGTCCCCAAAGGTAGTACAGGCCATGTGTAGGAGGTCTATTTTATTTCATTCATTCATATGAAAGGGGCATAGCTTAAGTTGTTTTTGTTAGGCAATAAATTCTGTCATGAGCATCTACATAAAATATTGTATTTTGGTCAAGAGAGGAGATGTGACATAAGTATGTGTGTGGGTATAGATCCCAGAGATGCAATAAGTACATAGGGAAATCATTCCATTGCTGATGTGTAATTCCAAGTTTTACCTATGTTTGTTGGAAAGAACTCTCTTTGAATTTCACCAGAGACGATCCAGTCATTAAAAACATGTGAGCTAATCCATGGAATCTGGTGATCAATCATGTAACCCCATGCTTTTTGAGTCTATTTTCCAGGGAATCTGTCAACATCAGAGTCTGTCACATTTTCTATGATTTATAAAAAACATCCTCTGTGTGCATATGGTGATGCTAGTGCAAAGGGTTTAATTTTAAAGCAACGTTCCATGAAATGGGATCTGTTTTTATGGTGCTGGCACCATTTTTCTCCCAGAAGAATTGTAATTCACAAAATGTGGATTAAGCTCAGACTTGATGTCCCAGTGGTGAATGGAGATTATGTGTCTCAGCTATAAATTTCTGTGTTATTGAAGCCAGAAAGAGTAAATTTAAAACTATTTGGCTCTAGGTCAGAAGATATCATGGTTTTCTCTTCACCCAAATTTTTTTCATATTATTATTCTATTTAACTATATAACATCTTCAATCTTTCAATTTTCTTTTCTGTTTTGTTGAATAACAAACTTGTTGAATAACAACTTGAAAATCAAACTTTTTACTATCTAGTTCAAGCAACAAAGACACTGACAAAGAAAACTGACTCATTACTCTTTCCTTCTGTCTAGATGCTGTATTATGTAAAAGACATCCCAGCTACCCTGAAATTCTTCCATAGTCTTTTAGCTACCAATGCTAAGATTCTCATTGTAATTGTGTCAGGTAAGTTTTTTTTTTTTTCATTCAGCCTGAATTTTAAAACAGCAACAGTGCATGTATGTGTGGATTCCTTTGTTTGAAGGCAGCTGGTATTTTTCATTTTCATTATGAAATTCTTGACTTGGCTTCTGATCATAGTTAATTAATTAGCACAGTATTAGGAAAGTCCTTCATAACAGCTCTCTGTTTAAAGGTTCTAGTTGAATTAAATGTCTATTTACTTCTTTCTCTTGGGAAAATTTGTCTTTATCATCTATATATAAATTATTTTCACATAACTTAAAGGAAATACAGCTGGTAGGATTTTCCTTAATGAGATTTAAAATAGTGACTATATCCCCTTTGTTCTTTTGAGTGCCTCTTTTCTCTCTGTGGTATCTATTAATAAATAAAAGTTTAAATACTATACCTCATATTTGATGAATTTGCACTTTAGAGCCATTGTCAATATTGCTCATTATTTATATTTTTTCAAATAGCTATCAAAAATGGTTCACCTATTTTGCTTTGCAATATTTTATTTTCCAAGAATGCGTTTGATTAGTTCATGTCACTTCCAGTAATACAGTAAGTACCACAAAGAGAGCATAAGTAAACTTGTTAGTTAACGAAATATTGATATTGTTGAGTCTGTTCATTCATATTTTTTCATTAAACAATCTTTATGGGTTGTTCACACAGTGCTTGGCCTGTTGAATCTGTATATATATAACAGGCTCTATTTTCCTAAGCTTATGCCATACACTAAGCATAAAAACTTGTGTTACAAAACTCACTGATTCTTAAATATGAAGTATGACTCTAAGGGTGGCAAGTTGCCTGTAATCTTGCATTTGAAGTCATGTATATTTGATTTCAGAATATATTTCATAATAATAACAGATCCACTCCTATATATATTTGGTATATTCTAAGATATTTTCAGAAGTTAAGTATTTGAGAGTCAGAAATCATCTGTCTATGAGTTTTTATCTACTAATAAGAAAACGAACAGCTTCATGGGCAGAAAATGACACAAGTAGTCTATAAGCAACTGAGCACTGACTAAGTGCCTATATGTACATTTAACTCTTTATGTTGGCCATCTCATTAGTACAGTTCATGTTTTATTGTCATCAAGAAGTTTGTACCTAAAAAATAAACAGTCAAAAGTAGAAAAAACAAGAATGCTGAGACACTTCCCAGCTGTGTGAACTGGGTCCGTGAAATATTCAAAGGCTATTTCTAAATAATAATACCTGTATTTTATTATATCTAAGCAAATATCCAATATGTGTGTATATGTATATACATTCATGGGGAAATCAAAAGAAAATGAGTAAAGGCTCAAAATCATTAACTTTTTAAAATAAGTATTTTCAGTAAAAGAATTCAATCAATATAGATTAATGATGGAAATATTTTACCTACTTGTGTGATATGCCATTCGTAATTCTTCATTCATGCATACAGCGTAGGAAATGGGTGACTTAAAGAGGAAAAAATTGTTAATAGATTCTGTCTTCATATGTAAGGATATAAAAAATAATATTGTTAAAAAATTAAAGGGATTCTAATAACCCCCTTCCTTTACTACATCCACTTCATTCTTAGATTTATTTAGCTATAGAGAAATATCATATACATTTCTTCTTAAAATTAGAACCACTTAACAAAAAGAGAAAATAAAGTTAGGCATTTTATTTTAGACTTTCCACTTTTCTATGGAAGACATAGCTTCATTGCCTCTATCAGAAGTTATTAAGTAAATAAATTAAATATCAATAGAAAATTAAACATAAAAGCCATTTCCACTATAGTTGCCATTGCAGTTAAAGAAAATATTCTACCTGAAAATAAAATGAAATTATCAAATATGTTCAGCTAGTCATCGACTTAGTATAACCTGAACTTCTCTAGGTTTCCCCCTCTCATGGATTCATTCATACCTAACTCTTAAAAATCCAAAACAAATAAATGACTGAAGCCTTCACCCCAGGAAAGGTGGGTAGTTCAACCCCTTTCCCATGACTCCTGAGGATTCCTGGGGATCATACTTCATGCTCCAGATGGTTGCCAATCAACGTTTGCTCCAAATTTCTGCTTCTAGTTCAGCTTCTGATTTATCTCCAAACCTTGTAATGTGCTGCAGCTACATTTCCCCTATCCTGTTCTGCCTTACCCAAAGCATGGATATAGTTACTTCCTTTATTTTCCAAAGCACTTTAAATTGGTGATATTGAGCTCTATGAGGAGGAAGAACAGTAGGGAAACCAGAATTCATCATCA